>SJYV01012696.1:489785-513131 GCA_006410875.1 Neotragus pygmaeus | reverse complement strand
GTGATGGGACTAGATGCCATGATCTTCGTTTTCTGAATGTTGAGCTTTAAGCCAACTTTTTCACTCTCCTCTTTCACTTTCCTCAAGAGGCTGTTTAGCTCCTCTTCACTTTCTGCCATAAGGGTGGTGTCATTTGCATATCTGAGATTATTGATATTTTTCCCGGCAATCTTGATTCCATCTTGTGTTTCTTCTAGTCCAGCGTTTCTCATGATGTACTCTGCATAGAAGTTAAATAAGCAGGGTGACAATATACAGCCTTGACGGACTCCTTTTCCTATTTGGAACCAGTCTGTTGTGCCATGTCCAGTTCTAACTGTTGCTTCCTGACCTGCATACAGATTCCTCAAGAGGCAGGTCAGGTGGTCTGGTATTCCCATCTCTTTCAGAATTTTCCACAGTTTATTGTGATCCACACAGTCAAAGGCTTGGCACAAATCACAACGCATGGCCAAAAGAAAAGAAAGCAGATGGAGCTGAGGTTGAAGAAGAAGATCTTTACACTGGAGCAAAAAGAGCTGGGTAAGCAGCTCTCACAGCACACAGCATCCAGAGGGCTGGAAGATGCTGTCTGCAACAGCGAATCTCAAGGCCCCTGTCAAGGCAAGAAACTGTCCGAATGCTTTAGAATATTCTGTAATGTTTAAAGAAATGTTTTATATTGCAAGCCTGACTGGGGAAAGGACGGTTTGTAACACTGTGGGTTGTGAGGGGTTCATAAAAGGACCGTAATTGCGAAACCCGTGTGGTATCCAGTGGGAGAGAGACTTAACTGTGGAAGGAAAAAATTCATGGCTGGTTCAGGCCCTTCTAGGACTACAGACGGCCACTGGTGGGGAAGGGGAACCCACACTCTTACTGGTGGCACTGCAACAGAGAAGCCATGTTGGTCTTTCCAGGCACCAAGGATTTGACAAGTGAAACTTCTAGCTTAGTGTTTCTCAAGTATTCCTGACCATGACTCACCATTTAGATCCCATGGAAACAAGAGTTTCGAAGAACACGACCCTTAATAAGAATGATGAATATATGATGGATTTTATACTAGTTTGGTCTATTTTATTTAAGTCTAGCCCAATCTAGTCTAATTTTTAAATGATGAGCACAACACACTAAGGAGTTGCAACCCAGAATTTTAAAAACACAGTTCAAGATTCTCAAGAACAGAGGTCTTCAAAGTGTGGTCCCAGGACCATCATGGTCTGGGAACTCATTAGAAATGCAGGTTCCCAGGCCCTACTCCAGTCTACCAAACTAGAATTTCTGGAGGTGGCGTCCAGCAGTCTGTGTTTAACAAGCGCTGCAAGTGATTCTGACGCACACTAGGGTTTGACAGCCACTGATCTAGAAACTAACAGGGGCAGCTGGAGGCTGTGTTTAAAATTGTTTTAGGCTGCACTGTCTGATTACGGCCATCAACCACATGTGGCTATTTAATTAAAATGGAACAAAGTTAAAAATTCATTTCCTCAGTTATATCACCAACATTTCAAATGCTCATGTGGCTAATGGCTCCCATATTGGACAGTGCAGATACATAACATTTCTACCACTGCAGAAAAGTCCTACTGGACAAAGCTGTTGACAGGCTAAATGTACATTGTGGAGCTGTGGCAAAGGGAGACACTGACAACTGCAGGTGGGCCCCTGGGAAAGCTTTTTACATCAAGGTGGGGCTCAAGTGTTGGAGTCAACCTAAAGGCACTAGATAAAGACAGAATTAGGGTGAATAAGAAAAGGGCATTTGGTTTACAGAGGTTCTGAATAGCATTAGGGATTGAGGGAGTTTAAGAACAGGGGCGATTGAATGAGAAAGACTATCCACCAAATCTGTGGATAGTTCTTTACATTTAACTTCAATTCATTATCTTTCAAAAAAGCGGAATTCCCTGGTAGCCCAGTGGTTAGGACTCCGTGCTTCCACTGCAGCCGGGCAGGAGTTCTTCTATTCCCTGGTTGAGGAATGAAGATTCCCTCAGCCAAAAGACGAAAAGGAAACCACTCATTCCCGATAAATAAACATGCATTCCACAAATCAACTGATGTGAAACTTCACATGAATAGAATGAAAGAAAAGAATCATATGATCATCTCAATAGTTAAAGGCTACCCTGAAAGGTCAGTTAGTAAAGAATGTGCCTGCAATGCAAGAGACCCCAGTTCGATTCCTGAGTCAGAAGATCTGCTGGAGAAGAGATAGGCTACCCACTCCAGTATTCTTCCCCTGTGGGCTTCCCACTCCAGGAATTCCCTTGTGGTTCAGCTGGTAAAGAATCCACCTGCAATGTGGGAGACCTGGTTTCAATCCCTGGGCTGGGAAGATCTCCTGGAGAAGGGAAAGGCTACCCACTCCAGTACTCTGGCCTGGAGAATTTCATGGACTGTATAGTCCATGGGGTTGCAAAGAGCTGACATAACTGAGTGACTTTCACTTTCAATAGGTAAAGGAAANTTCAATCCCTGGGCTGGGAAGATCTCCTGGAGAAGGGAAAGGCTACCCACTCCAGTACTCTGGCCTGGAGAATTTCATGGACTGTATAGTCCATGGGGTTGCAAAGAGCTGACATAACTGAGTGACTTTCACTTTCAATAGGTAAAGGAAAAGAATTTCACAAAATTCAACATTCATTCACCATAAAAATTCTTAACAAGTTAGGTAGAGAAGGAACATGGGCTTCCCTTGTAGCTCAGTTGGTAAAGAATCTGCCTGCAATGCAGGAGTTACTAGTTTGATTCTGAGGTTGAGAAGATCCCCTGGAGAAGGAAATGGCAACCCATTCCAGTATTCTAACCCTGGAGTATCCCATGGACAGAGGAGCCAGGCAGGCTATCGTCCATGGGGTCACAAGAGTTGGACATGACTTAACAACTAAACCACCGCCACAGGGAAGGAACATATGTCAACATAAAAAAGGCCATAAATGAAACGCCCACAGCTAACATCATACTCAAGATTGAAAGGCTGAAAGTTTTTCCTCTAAGATTAGGTACAAGAGCATCCGCTCTCACCACTCCTATTTAACACAATGCTGAAAATCCTACCTAAAGCAACAGACAAAAAATAAAGAAGAAAGAAAGAAATAAAAGGTACCAGAATTGGGAAGGAAGAAATACAATTTATTCTATTTGCAGATAACAAGATTTAAAATATAGAAAATCCTTCAGACTCAACAAAAAGAACAGTTAAATCTAATCAATGAATTCAGTAAAGCTGCAGGATATACAATTAACATATAGAAATCTGAATACTTTCTATATACTAACAATGAGTTTTCTGAGAAATAAAGAAATTGATCCCATTTATAACAGCATCGAAAACACTGAAATACTTAGGAATAAATTTAACCGAGGGTTTGAAAGATCTCTCCTCTGAAAACTACAAGACATGGATGAAAACGACCAAAGAAGACAGAAATAAATGAGAAAATATTCCATGTTCGTGAGCTGGGAGAATTAATACCGTTAAAATGTCAACACTGGACTTCCCTGATAGTCCAGTGGTTAAGAATCCACCTGCCAATGCCAGGAACATGGGTTCAATCCCTGTTCCAGGAAGAGACCACATGCCTCGGGGCAACTACGCCTGTATGCCACAACTACTAAGCCTGTGCTCCAGCCCCTTTGCTCCGCAACAAGAGAAGCCACAGCAACAAAAAAGCCTTGCACCACAAGGAGGAGTGGCCTCTGCTAGTTGTAACAGAGAAAACCCGAACACATCAAGGAAGACCCAGCACAGCCATAAATAAATAAATCTTAAAAAAAAGAAAAAGTCAATACTGCCAAAAATCATCTATAGAGTCAATGCAATCTCTATCAAGATGCCAACGGCATTTTTTTTTTTTAACAAAAGTAGAAAAACACTCCCCCAAATAAACAGAGTTTCTTTCAAAAGCTACTTCCTAATTTAGTGTTTAGGAATTTATAAAAAGTCCATTCTTCTGCTACAGTTTCTCTCTCTCACACACACACATAAACACAAACAAAATGTCCTTACAGAAACAAGTTCTCTGTTTTGTATATATTAAGTTAATCAACAGAAGTCTATCTGCACTACTAAAGGTTTGAAATCCTTTAGCTTTACAAACAAGAATGACAGAAAATGAAAGGTCTGGATTAGTCTTTTTCAGTTTGGGGCTGAAGCTCTATGGAGAAGAGAAGGGCAGGTTCTCCTGCTTACCTCCGCAGGTGCTTCTCGGGTCCTCTCCCCCAACCAGCGTCCAGGGATCCAGGCGCCCTGGTTCTTCCCCTCGCTCCAGCCAGAAGATCAGATCTGATTTGGGGAATGGAAATGCTGTTGAAGGACACAGAAAAGGAATAGAAAGTTGAGGAGAGTCTCCTCGGACCCCTCTCAGTCTACCCTCTGCTTTGCCAGGTGGAAAAAGCAGTGACGTCCCAGGAGACGAAGGGAGGCCAGTGTGCAGAGACTCTGGGGATGCAAGGAGGGCTCAAACTGTTTTGCCTAGGAAGCTTATTCCGGCTCTGAGAGCACAGGAAGTCCACATTGTCACTGGAAGTGTGTACAGAAGGCCTCAGGAGACTCGCACAGAGAAGATGGGGCCACAGTCTCCTCCAGGGAACTGAAAGAGTGAAGGAACAAATATGGAACCTTCTCAGTGCTCTGACCCCAGGGCAAAGCCCCTCCCAGGAGAATTCCCATAGGGAATGCAGGAAGACTGTTTTTTTATATTTTTTGGCCACACTGCTCAACCTGTGGGATCTAAGTTCCCCAATCAAGGACTGAACCCACACCCTTGGCAGTGTGGAGTCCTAACCACTGGACTGCCACGGAATTTCGGGGAAGTCTTGTTTAAAACTGAAATGAACCCAGATCTTTCTCCAGTAGTTAGTTACTCCTGCAACTGAGGATGGGGGAGCTCAGCTCATGGAGCATCAGTTCTGGTGGTATTAGAGATCCCAGATACATTACAGAGGAAACCAGGAGCCCCCAAGGGCAGCAGGTGAGTTTTAGGAAGTAAGGAGGACTCACCCAAGGAAGTTATGTTTGCGTAATTCTCCAGCATCACCTCCCTGTAAAGAGGCCTCTGCACAGAGCCCAGGCTGGCCCATTGGTTCTGGGTTAAGTACACAGCCACGTCCTCAAAGGTCACTGGCTCCTGAGACAACAGGCTTCTTCTCCAGCCCTGGCGGGAGGCAAAGGGAGGAGCCTGAACTTCAGGGAGGGCATGTCCTGGAAAAAAGAGCCACCAGAAAAGAGGACTCGTAGCCATCACTGTAAAGACCCGTTTAGACAAGAACCACTGCTGGATGCAAAATCTAGGAGGAAATGTTGATAAGCAGGATATCTGCATGATTTTAAATGATCCCAAATAGATTTCTAATCAGTTGCAGGGGGAAAAGTAATAACTATACAGTGAAGAAATCAGATAACACCTTGACCAGGAAATCTAAAGTTGGCTAGTATGACTGATAAACTGGATTTCTAATTTTCATTCATTTTAATCTAAATAGGCACCTGTAGCTAGTGGCTCCCTTACTGAACAGTGGAGAACAGACACTTTGCTGACCCTGAATGTTAATATTGTGCCTCTACTTCCTTGAGAGTCAGTAGCTGAGAGCACAGTCCTGACCATCTTCCCTCACATTAGGGCTTCCACCCTCCACACCTCTCTAATTACTTATGTACCCTTTGTTCTTTGTTCTCTTCAATATGCAGATTATCAACATCCAGCTCCATCTCTCATCATTCTGTTTCATTTCTTTGCTGACACTTCCTCCCTCTCCATTATTAAATTAACAGGGGACTTGCCTCGTGGTCCAGTGGTGGCCTGCTAATGCAGAAGACTGGGGTTCAAGCCCTGGTCCAGAAAGATTTCACATGGCATGGGGGAACTAACCCCGTACACCACAACTACTGAGCCTGTGCTCTAGAGCCCGTGCTCTGCAACAAGAGCAGCCACGACAATGAGGAGCCCACCCCACTAGAGAGTGGCCCCCGCCTCCTGCAACTAGGGAAAACCTGTGTGCAGCAGCGAAGACCCAGCAAAGCCAAAAATAAAACAAATACATTTTTAAAAAATCAATGGGGCTGCTGATTCCCCAACATGGGAAGTAGGTTTCAGAGGCAGCACAGATTCATGGCAAACAGCAGAGACTTTAGAGCTGTGGTTCTCAGTGGGGGGCAACTGTGCTCAGCAGGAAGTATGTGGCAATATCTGGAGACAGTTTTCGATGCCACAACCTCCCGGGGGTGGTGATGCTACTGGCACCTAGTGGTTAGAGGCCACGGATGCATGTTACTTAACAGCCTACAGTACACAGGAGGGTCCCCCACAACAAAGGATTACCTGGCCCGAAACATCAACAGTGCTGAGGTTAACAAATCCAGCTCTACAGTCATACTCCCTAGGTTCAAATTCCACCACTATACCCATTAGCTGTATGAACTTAGATGAGACACTTAAGTTTTTGTGCTTCAATTTCTTCATCTAAAAAACGATGATACTAGCAATACCAAGCTGATGGGGCTCTTGTAAGGATGGAATGAATTAGTATGTGTAAAGCAAACATCACCTGGCACATGATAATATATAAATCTCAGCACTTATTACAACAACAGATGAGATTGGGGGAACTTCCTAGATGATTTCAAATAACAAATGTTTCTCATAAGAGATTGTAGCAAAGACTGACAGTTATTAATATATCTATCCATCCATCTATCTCACTTCTAAGAGGTTTCTAAAAGAGAACAGCTAAGAGGTTTGCATTTTTAGCATCTCCTCTTCTAGGTGGAATGCAGATGAATGCTGGAGATCAAGCAGCCGCCTTAGACTGTGAAGTAACCTTGGGCAGGAGAGCCAGTGCTAGGATGGTGGAGCAGAAAGATAGAAAGAACCTGAATGTGTGACGATAGTGGAACCATCACACTCGCCCTAGACTGCCTCTCCCAGACTTCTCTGGAGTGAGATAGAAGCTTTATTCCTGTTTAAGCCATGTTTAAGCCACTGTCACTTGGGGTTTGTTTGGCCACACCACAGAGCATGGAGGCTCTTCGTTCCCTGACCAGGGATTAAACCCACACCCACTGCAGTGGAAGCCCAGAGTCTTAACCACTGGACTGCCAGGGAATTCCTCAGCTGGGGGGTTTCTTAGTGGAACATAATGCCCCATGACTCCCATACTTTAGGCAAAGCCCCTGGAGAGAAAAGAGTGACCCAAAAGATATTAAAATTTTTCCTAACATAGAACTGATGTTGGCTTAAGTGCTGAAACAGAAGTAGATGGTCCAAGGTCCATAAAAATGAACCAAATACACACTGCTCTTAAGTTTCTGGAATGGAGCTTTCTCATTTTATGATACATCCATTACATGACACACCAGCTTTCTCATTGCATGGTCTAGGACTCTGGAGAGAAATGCACTGAAATCATCCTCTATCAGTAAGAAAACTTGAGAGGGAAAATCTCCTTTAATGCTGCATGAATTTGTGCCAACAATGAATACAGCCTTTTAACACAGATTAAGCTGCAGTTTTTGCAGTGGACTTGGAGGCCCTGGCTTCAGCGCCAAACTCAGCACTCATCCAAGAATTCACCTCTCTCATCAAGCCACACCATCCAATGCTCCCAATTTGGGTTTCATTGCACCCTGACTCTGTGGTCTGCAGAGCAAACTCTTCCTGTGGGCATGCCTGTTTAATCTCAGGAGGTGGCCTTCCTCTGCGTATTGCCACACAGACTAGTGCTCCCCAACTTTTAACTTGCCCATTAATTCCCCAGATATTGTACAAATGCAGATTCTGATTCAGTAGATGAGGTTCTGCCTTTCTTTTTTTTGAGGTTCTGCCTTTCTAATGAGCCCTCTGGTCAGGCCAAACCTGTTCATCTGTGCACCGTCCTCGTGGTCTGCCTGGATGCAGATTCTCACTTTCTAGAATTTCTAGGCTGGTGCTTCCCTCTTTTCACACCTGATCCTTCCAAATGTATTCTACTCTCCCTCATTAATTCCCCTAACACACTCCTTTGCCATACTCTTTGATGGATGCAAAGCTAAGCACAAGACTGGCCAAGGCATGTCCTGTATGCCCTTTCATATCTGTTCTGAATGTAGAAAGCTGGAAAAAAACTCAGCTCACTTGGGACCATGTTTGGAGAATGGCTGATGACCCCTGACTTCATGCACTGCCCTTTCTGTTTGGAAAAGCAAAAACCTGGAGAGCTAAGAGGAGGAAGAACCACAGTGAGACTAACCTTATGATGTTTCTCACACTCGCCACCTCTTCCTCCCTCAGTCTCCTCACCACTACCCTAGGAAAGATAATCTCAGAACACTCTGGATGCTCTCATTGCACCCCCGATAGGGATTCACTGCGCGCTGCCACTGCTCCTTTGTACACTCTACAGATTTGCCTGATGAAGATAGAAATTCCTAGAAAGAATCTCTGAAGCAAGAGTCAAGGACTGCAGAACATTTGACTTTTAAGAAACTCCCTGGCCCACTTTGTTGTTGTTGTTGTTGTTTTAGACCTGGCCCACTTTGAATGCATTACTACGTAGTCTGCACTGAATGCTTCTACTGACCATGGTTGGCAAAGATCCCAAACAAGCTTTTGCAGAGAAAGTAGGGTAAAAGGGCTGCAGAACAAAAGGCCAGCGGAATTCTGGCCCCGGGAGGAAAGGGTAAAACGTTTTAACTTCCTAGTTTGGCGATAAGGACCGAAGCCCGCATCCGGATCTGAACACTCCACCCTGGGAAACAGGCGACTCCAAACGTGACCGGTCCCCACCCTAAGTACCACGAGTCAGATTAAGGAGGTCGGGCCGGCCCTTCAGGGCAGAAAGATCGATTGCTCCTCTCCAGCAGAGGGCTGGGCTCAGGCTCGCGGAGCTTCGGACGCCTCTGCTTGGCGAGCTCCAGGATGAAGAAGACTGCGCCACCAGTGAACGGGATCGCGGAATTCCCTGCAACTTGGTGAGCGCGAGTGCCAGCACCGAACATAGCCAAGCCGGAAGCGCTCCCAACTGGCGCTCTCGGCACCTCTCTAGGAAGCCCGGAGGCTGGCCTTTCTCCATGGTCCCCCCCACGCCAGATACCCGATGACTGCACGCGCATTAGCTTGTATCTGTGGCTGCTTACGCCAAGTTGACACTTCGTCAAGGGCCGAGATTCCACATTATACTTGTGATGCTTTAAGTTATGGCGTTAACACTTGCTGTGTGCTTGGTCACTTAGTCCTGTCCAACTCTTTGCGACCCCACGGACTGTAGCCAGCCAGGCTCTTCTGTCCATGCGGATGCTCCAGGCAAGAATACTGGAGTGGGTTGCCATGTCTTCCTCCAGGGGATCTTCCTAACCCAAGGATCGAGCACACAATCTTCCACGTTGTAGGCGGATTCTTACCTTTTGAGCCACCAGGGAAGCCCCACTTGCTAGCAGCAACTTAACCTAATTAATATAGCCTGTCTCCACTGCTCAGTGGCTGATGGCCTGGACTGTGACCTAAAATCATGAAATCTGATATCTACCTAGGTTCGAATTGTCTTCACTGTATGGCCTTGGCAAATTACTAACCTCTTCCTCAGTTTCTCAACTGAGACTGGAAACAGTTTCAAACTCATAAATTCAATGGATTAACTGAGTCAATTCATAAACTGCAAATTATCAGAGATACAGGGTGTAACACTATGACTTAAGAAATACGTATTTGGTATTCACATCCAGTTCTTGACACAAGCTTCTAAAATTCTTGGGGAGTCTCCAGAGTGGTAGGACTGTCCTTTTTGACCGAGATGACCAGCGGCTAGGGTCTGCTAACTTCAAGATGGGGATAAGGGGGGTGGGGGGGCTGCTCAGCAGAGGAACCACAACTTCATAGTCATCCATTGTGGGTGACCTGGTCACCAACCACCTCCCGACCTGCCTGGAGCACAGAGGGCTGGGGATCTAACTAATCACCAATTGCCAATGATTTAATAAAACATGCCTACCTAATGAAATTTCATAAAAACTCTAAAGGGAAGGCAGTTCCCAGGATGAAAATAAAGGTGCTAGGAGGGTAGCAAGCTAGAGAGGGTGTGTAAG
The DNA here is from genome assembly GCA_006410875.1 of Neotragus pygmaeus. NCBI lineage: Eukaryota > Metazoa > Chordata > Mammalia > Artiodactyla > Bovidae > Neotragus > Neotragus pygmaeus. The sequence continues at coordinate 503,089 of SJYV01012696.1, read as the reverse complement.
TTGTATGCCCTTTCCATCACACCTTAACGCATGCATTTCCATTTGGCTGTTCCGAGTTACCTTTTGTGACAGGCCTGTAACAAATGTTCCCGAGTTCCTTCTCCAGATCTTCTTGAATCAGGGATAGAACCTGCAGGGATAGTCTCCTGCTTGGCAGGCAGAGTCTTTAACACTGAGCCACCTGGGAAGCCTGCAACATGCCTTAGTTCTACTACAAAGGCGACAGTCATGGGAACTCCAATTACAGCTGCACCCTGGGCAGTGCAAGAGGCCTGAGAGCCTTGCAATTGGCATTTAAGTCAGGGCAAACCCCTCTGGGGCTTCCCTGGTTGCTCAGCTGTAAAAAATCCAACTGCAATGCAGAAGACACCATGGGTTCAATCCCTGGGTCAGTAAGATCCCCTGAAGGAGGGTATGGGAACCCACTCCAGTATTCGTGCCTTGGAGAATCCCATGGACAGAGAAGCCTTGCAGGTTACAGTCCATGGGAACAGAGTCAGACACGACTCAAGTGAATGACCAGGCACAGACCTGTTCACCTGTGTGGTCTGTGGCTCACCTGGGCAGTTTCTATCAGATGTGCTGTAAGTAACAATCCTTAAGGGAGAAATTACTTTCAGACAAGCAAAGGGAAAACTGAAAGTGATGTTGCTTAGATGTGTCCCACTCTTTGTGACCCCGTGGACTATAACCTATCAGGCTCCTCCAACCACGGGATTCTCCAGGCAAGAATGCTGGAGTGGGTTGCCATTTCCTTCTCCAGGGATCTTCCCGGGCCAGGGATTGAACCCGGGTCTCCTGAATTGCAGGCAGACGCTTTACCATCTGAGACACCAGGAAGCCCCAAATATACATGTCCATGGACCATACAACCCATGGAATTCTCCAAGCCACAACACTGGAGTGGATAGCCTATCCCTTCTCCAGATCTTCCCAACCCAGGATTGAACTAGTCTCCTGCATTGCAGATGGATTCTTTACCAACTGAGCTATCAAGAAAGATTTCAGAAAAAAAGCATTCAGAAATTTTTATACTCATGAATGCTAACTAGAATATGCAGTTCTAGGAATACTATAAGATGCAGTTCATGAACCTCAACACAATTTCACCAGTGACATTTTGGGCTTTGGACCTTTACAGAGTAGAGTACTGCCAAACTTGAAACCACCTGACCTTCCCAACTCTTCCTGTCCCTGTTTCAGTTCGTTCAACAGAATACAATGTATATTTTAGACATCACTCTATTTAAAAAGCACTCTATGGCTTTCTACACACTATTCACCCACCACAGAGCCAACACCTGGCTTCCCAGTCCTGTGGTCTCTGGCAAGTCTTCCACATGCCTGAGATTCATACCTCCCTTCCCCCCAACACCATGTTCTGGGTGGAAGCTGAAGATTCCACTTTAGACAACCCCCCTTGTCCGTTAGGACAAGTAACCCAAAATTGCCTGTATTTTGGCAAAATTGCCTCTATCACACCAACTATTACACCGTTATCACTTGCCTATTAATGCCACTAAACAAAAATGTGAAATGACTGCAAACTGGAAACTAAGTAACCAACCTATCAAAATGTAGTATTTGTTTACCTACAGCGTATTTTTGTAAGGAAATTTACTCTTGAGCATCAGAAGCATCTGGGATTTTAGTTATTTATGAGATGTATATTTGTACAAGGAAAGAAAATTAACCCAGTGGTCTAATTATCATGATTTCCCATAAGAACATTAGTTAGGACTTTGTGTGATGACTTGAAAGTATCTGAGTCTGGACAGAGTGGGACTCAGGAATTCCTTCTCCAATGAGGACAATAACAATCCTACCATCAATCTGCCTCATAAGCCCAGCCCCAGCAAAAAGACTTTAATCCACAGATTAAATAATTTGCCAGCACATCAAAAGAACTTTTATTCTGATTCTAATAGCCTCTTATGCACTCATGCTTTCTTGCCAGATGCCTTTGGAGCAGGTGCTTTCTGGGATGGAGCTTTCGGACCCTTCTGAGTTTTAGGAGGAGGTGCTGCCTTCTGGCCTGCAGCTTTCTGGGCAGGAACCTTCTGGGCTGGAGCCTTCTTACCCTCAGTGGTGATCTTTTTTGCTGGAACCTTGGCAGCAGCAGCAGCTACTGCAGCTGCCCCCTTAGCAGCAAGGGCTTTCTTGGGAGAAGCTTTCAGGAGAGCTGCCTTTTGAAGTTTCTTAACTTCAATCTTGATTAGTCTGTTCCTCTGAAAAATTTCAATAAAAATGTTCATTATATATACACACAAACTCTTACCCATCCTTTATGTATGGATATGTAGGTAGGTACAGGAGACCACCCTTAACGTCTAAGACTTCTATGATGTCAACTTTGTGGTCTAGAAACTTAGGCAAACAGAATTACCAGACAAATAAATTCAGGGCTGGAATACAAATATCACAAAAACTTACCATTTTCCTTGCCTTCATGACTTTGTAACGATCAAAATCCGTCATCTTGGCTTTCTGTTTAAAAAATAAAAAAACTCTGTCAAACCACCTTCTAATCCTCCACAATCAGAACATGTCCAGCTTCAATTAACTCTAAATCATTACCTTTTCTCTGGCTTCAATCTTCTTGGCCCACCTTGTGGCTGCCCACTTTGCATTGATATCTGCCTTCTCCCAGGCTTTCCGGACATACTTCTGGCGGGCACTAGAAAGAGCCAAGAACAAAGATTTAAGAAATCAGCTCTGAGGTCACACAGATTCAAGGACAGCTTTTCATCCTCTGAAAAAGCACAAGTTAAAAAAGCACAAGAAAAATGCCACAAGAACCCTTGTTTTTTCTACTGCCAGTTGTAGTGTCTCCACAGAAAACAGCACAAGGCACAATGTTATCTTCTACTTGTTCCAACAGTGTCCACTAAACCAAGATGTCTTACATCCTCAAAACACACAATTTTTTAATAAAAATATGTGAACCACTCCACTTTCTGGGCTTAAAAATCACCTCCAATAATGTGCATATATCACTCAAATAGTGGATGACTAGAAAGCNCTTACCATTTTCCTTGCCTTCATGACTTTGTAACGATCAAAATCCGTCATCTTGGCTTTCTGTTTAAAAAATAAAAAAACTCTGTCAAACCACCTTCTAATCCTCCACAATCAGAACATGTCCAGCTTCAATTAACTCTAAATCATTACCTTTTCTCTGGCTTCAATCTTCTTGGCCCACCTTGTGGCTGCCCACTTTGCATTGATATCTGCCTTCTCCCAGGCTTTCCGGACATACTTCTGGCGGGCACTAGAAAGAGCCAAGAACAAAGATTTAAGAAATCAGCTCTGAGGTCACACAGATTCAAGGACAGCTTTTCATCCTCTGAAAAAGCACAAGTTAAAAAAGCACAAGAAAAATGCCACAAGAACCCTTGTTTTTTCTACTGCCAGTTGTAGTGTCTCCACAGAAAACAGCACAAGGCACAATGTTATCTTCTACTTGTTCCAACAGTGTCCACTAAACCAAGATGTCTTACATCCTCAAAACACACAATTTTTTAATAAAAATATGTGAACCACTCCACTTTCTGGGCTTAAAAATCACCTCCAATAATGTGCATATATCACTCAAATAGTGGATGACTAGAAAGCAATTGGAGAAGGCAATGGCAACCCACTCCAGTACTCTTGCCTGGAAAATCCCATGGGCGGAGGAGCCTGGTAGGCTGCAGACCATGGGGTTGCGAAGAGTCCGACATGACTGAGCAACTTCACTTTCACTTTCATGCACTGGAGAAGGAAATGGCAACCCACTCCAGTGTTCTTGCCTGGAGAATCCCAGGGACGGGGGAGCCTGGTGGGCTGCCATCCATCTCTGGGTCTCAGAGTCGGACACAATTGAAGCAGCAGAAAGCAATTTCCTTTTCATAAAGAATAACATAGTTGTCCCTTATGCCTTGTTTTATTCTGCACAGTAATGCTTAAAGATTTGCGTTCAAATGCCATAAAATGGAATTGCAACCACTTTGGTATTTGTTTCAAACATCAAAATCCAGTATGCTAAGAAAATCATAGTCATAACACAGCTTACATTGCACCACACAGCAACACATCAGTTTTTAACTTCTGTAAGCTACATCATGTCAAGAATCACAGAATGACTGCCTTAATTGCTCATGGATACCCAGGAAGAGAACCTCTTTGGTGGCTGTCATAAGGAGATGATGTTATATTAAATATTAGCTGACACATATGAAAAGTCCAACTAATGATAGTGTTTTTTGTTCTAAAGCTAAAATTAACTACACATATAGAAAGTTCTTTGTTGTGCAAATCCTGAAAGAAAGGGGTACAAGAGAAAAAGTGGGAAATCTGGACAAAGGGAAAGCCAGAGAACCAGCAGCAAGCAGGGCATTTTAGAAGTAAATAATGTCTGTTTACTTTTACAATGCAAATCTCTCTTCTAAATGGCTCTCACTTTCACACTGCTTACTATATTCTCAAGAGAAAAACAAAATAACCAACAACATTTTTAAATGAAATTAAGCAAACTTTTACTAGTATTAACAAAACTATGGGAGGGGTGATAGTTGGATAGTTACCTGTGTGGGAACTTGAGGATGAAGTCAGTGAGTTGCATGCATTTGAAAGGCATAGCTTGTCTCCTTACTTGAGTGCAAGGTCCATCCACCAAAGCCTAGAAGATGTAAGATCAAGGATCTCAGTATAAAAATGTAACAGCATTCAAAATGCAGATATCCTACATAAGTCTTTTCAGAATTATCAAATCCTTATATTTAAATGCTTTCTTAAAGGTTAAAAAGACTTAGCAATGATAGTTAAACATAGAACCCAACATATAGTTTTGTGTTTAATACTTCCATTTCCCACAGCAAAACTAACTGCTCAATCCCTTAGTTTGTGGTGCTCAAATAGTGACAACAGGAAACAAGGGCTTTCTATGTGAAAGAAAACGCTTTCTATGGCTTTGTTCCAAACTGGCTTAAGTGTTTTCATCTCACCAATGTTTTAACCCACCTTTAGTTTAAAACTGCCTAGTTTAAGAGACAGAAGTATTACTCAAACCCAGTAATACAGGTCAATTCAAGCCTCTGCTCTGTAACCCCTATCCGCGCTGGCTGTTTAACTACCACCCGTAGTCCTGCTATCTTAAGTGGGCCGCTTTAACTATTATCATCTACACTGCCATGTAAAGCCGTGACACTTTTCCTTACACTTACCCTGTTCTGATCAATAACATCTACAATCGCGACAAGCTTCCCGGCATGAGGCCCAAAGGAGACGTAGGCCACCCGGCCAACCTCCACGAAGCGCCTGAACACCTAAAATTGGGAGGCGGGGGGGAGAGAGAACAGCGAGACTGATTAAAAATACCATCCAGTTTGCCAGTCTTTGCAATTTAAAGATAGTGCGGCTAAAAACAGGAAAAAAGAATGTTGAGAACACGCCGAAGTGTCATATAACAACCAGGATGGACGAAATCCACAGAGAGAACGGTGGCAAGTCAGTCTCCCGCTGGCCTCCCCGTCTAAGCCAGCACGGCTAGACCACCATGCTCTGTCCTGCTTCGGCCCCAGCGGGCGGGCTAGGCGACTGGCAGCCGCAACGATCAGCGGAGGCGGCCAGAGAGCGCGCGCGCGTGGCCCAGCATGCGCCCGGCCTGCCGGGCCCTCCACGCGCTCCTCGGGCGCGCATCCTGAGAGCTCCCAACTCTTGTGTCTTGCCCACCCGGGGACCCTCATTGCACTATACCTAAGATCCACTGAGCGCCGCTGCTCGCCTCCGGCCCCCAGCCCAGGCAAAGCTGGAGCGGCATAGGGGTCAGACATGGAGCCCGCGCCGGCGATACTCACCATGTTGGCGGCGTTCGGCGAGAAGGAAGAAGGCCCGCCCAACCCTGCGCCTGTGTAGAAGGCCGCCCCGCCCCGGTAGTGAACGAGTCGCCGACGTGGGCACCGATTGGTTGGGACGTCCGCACGTCTGCGCACACATGCTCACTGGGAAAACATGGTGGAGTCTGCTGGAGCTCTGAATTGCTTTCGCGGTTGGGTTTCGTGGGCTTGGCTTAGTCGACACCGCGCGTGAGCAGCTGTCTCCTAAGACTTCAGGGTGCAGAAGAGCACAGAAGCTGTGCTTTCTTTTGTGACTGTTTGCAGTCCTTTTGACTTCATCTTTTAACATTCTTCCATCTTTTCTTCACTACTCGTCTAAATGTTACTGATGTCTTAGTACAATTTTTTTTCTCTCCGTAAGTGACCCCATTAATTTTATTAACCTTTCTTCTTAAAAGAATTCAAACTTTACAGAAAAGTTACAAAACAAGTATAAGTAATTCCCGTAAACATTTCACTTCGAGTTCCCAAATGTTAACATTTTCCTATTGCTTAATTTTTTTTGACCCATTTGAGAGGAAACTGCAAACATGGTGTTCCTTTACACGTAAATGTGATGTTTCCTAGAAACAAGGGCATGACTTTAGATAATCAGTACAGTACTCAAATTCAGCAAGTTAATAATAGTCATATATCTGTGTATACATGTGTATGCATATATATATATATATATATACACACACACACACACTTAATATACATGTATGTATGTATGTATGATTTTGGCTGTGCCTCAAGCCTTGCAGGATCCTAGTTCCCAGACCGTGTCCAGACTCTTGACCCAGAGTGAAAGCCCAGAATCCTCACCACTGGATCACCAGGGAATTCCCACGTAATTTATTAATTTGCACTCCTTAATTTAACTATTAGCAATTGTTTCATTTATGTTATTCCCAGCAAATGAAAAAAACCTTCCAGGCCTATGATCTTGTGAAGGGTTACAACCTGCATTTAGTCATGTCTGGTCTTTTAAAATCTGTAATAAACCTACCCTTGTCGTTCATATTACTGACATTTAAAAATACAGGCTAGTTGTTTTATAGGTCTCAAGTATATGCTCTGTAATTTCATTTATAGAAAATTCAAATCAGGCAAACTAATCTACGTTAGTAGTCACTTTTACCCCTGGTGCAGGCAGCAGTGGCTTGGAGGGGAAAGCGGGGTTTTTGAGCTGCTGGTGAGTTTCTTCATCTGGGTGTTGGTTACACACCTGTGTTCAGCTTGTGAACATTCAAATCTCTGCCTTTATTTGTGCATTTTTTCCCCCAAACACGCTTCCTAGCTCTACAACCAGAGAATCTTGATCAGCAGGTCTGCAGAGGAGCAAGAATTTGCATTTAATAAAGAAGCTCCGCAAGTCGTTCACTGAATACTTTGGGAAAGAATTTGGGATTTCCCCCGTTATTTTTCTAGAGTTCACTAAATGATTATGTCACACTTGTTTGAAGTACTCCAAAAGCCCATTTTTCACCACATAATCCTGGGGTCCCAATTTCCTGCAACCAGGACCCACAGCAGGAGGGGAGCAGTTATCTTCCCCGAAACCGGTCCCTGGTGCCAAAAAGATTGGGGACCGCTGACCCAGTCTATAGAATAAGGTCCTAACTCCCCAGCAATTCAAGGCCTCCCATAGCCTAATCCCAACCCCTTCCTAGGTTTTTCCTGTCTGGGCATTCTGCCTCCTTTACCCCTAATATCGCAATAGGTACAAGTTTCGGGACTTTTCATGTAATCAGCCTTCTCTTCCTAGAATGTCCTCCCCATCTTTCTCTTTGAAAAATGACAACGCATCCTTGAAGCATTTTAAGACGCCTTCCCAAGCAGCCCCAGGCAGTTTTCAGGTTTTTCAAAGCTCCATTAAAATGCAAGATAACTCTCCAAGCAAGCCTCTTCTGTCTGGCGACGTCAGGGTAGTCCAGGAATGAGCAAGAGCATTTCATACAGTTACACCCTTGAAACAAGGGAAAAGAAAAGGCACGCTCCCAGGTCTGGTTCGCTGGTTACGTCCCCTTCCGGGACACCTAACCGGCTCGTCCAATCACCAGGAGGAAGGGCAACTCGAGGAGGATGCCAGGATCTAAGATGGCGTCCTGGCCCCATCCGGTACTTTCCTCAGCCTCTCCCTTCGGGGCCACGCCCCTGCCGTACGCCGTTCCTACTTGTCCAATCACTGAGAGGAACGGCGGATCAAAGCCGGCGCCAGCGAGAAACATGGCGACCGCATAGCAGGGTAGAGCTCAGGTGTTTCGTGAGCCTAAAATGTCTTGAAAACTGTTTCGTTTTAAGCCGCGCGCCCCAGTGCCTGTTTGTGACAAGAAATGAATGTTAAAGGCGAGGCGGGCGCCCTGCTTCGGGTTTCGGTTTGAGGCTGAGAGCAGAGGAGTACGCTGGTCCTGGATCCAGGCCACGGATTGCGCGGGTGGGCAGCGGCGTGTCCTCTTCCCCCCAGTTTCCACAATACCCGCGAATGTCAACGTGGCCAGAGCTGTCTACCTGTACAGCTTCAGCTGAGTAAATGTGTCTCGAGTTTTTTATTCCCCTCAGTAATGAGGGATGGAAGCATCAGTTTAGGAGAGGAAGTGTTTGGGACTAAAAAGAGGAAAAGAAAATCTAAGCCTGTTCCAAGAAGTGAAGTAAAAGCCACCGAGTACCGTGACAACCTTGTTCCTGTACCCTTTCTGGGATATGAACTCATCCCAATTATAATAAAACTGGCATGGTAGACAGTATGCTTACCTGGCATATTATATTTAGGGATGAAAAATGCATATTACAGTCAAGTGAAAAAAACTATACCACCTAACAGTTGAGAATTATGTTGTATTTGGTGTCTTTTCTGAGGACTTAAGATTGGAAGATAGCCTCTCAGATCTCTCTGAGGGGCTTCTGAAGAGGTAAGGGAGGAGCCAGGATACACAGGAGTTTTGTAAAAACACCTGTGAAGTTCATGAATTTAGTGCTTTTTTGTGTGTGGGAAAATGCAAGAGTGTGATCTCTTTGAAGTTATCTCTTTGATAATGGGCTCCCATCGTGTCTGAGACCATGGAGAATCTGCCTGCAAAGTGGGAGACCGGCTTCGATCCTTGGGTTGGAAAGATCCTCTGGAGAAGGGAATGGCAACCCTGTCTAGTATTCTTACCTGGAAAATTCTGTGGGTCGAGGAACCTGGTGGGCTGCAAGTCCATGGGACCGCAAAGAGTTGGACATGACAGCAGTAATTTAGCTATTATAGCTATAGTGTATTATAGCTGTAGTCCTAGGGCTGTCTAGAAACAATATGCTGTTCTTTTTTCCGTTGTGATTCCCCTCTGGGTGCATAGTTGGAATAGTTAGAGTAGTTGATGACTGCAACATCCTTTGTTACTGATATGGCAGCGTTTTTCATTCACACAACTGTTTAAAATTTTTTCGTGTTTGAACCCTGGAAGCTGAACAAGACAGGGTCCAAGCCCCATCAACCTAAGACCACCAGGAATAAACCTGTAGTACAGCAAAGTCAGATCTCTTGATAAAATTATAGTGAAGGACACTGCACACCAGAGGTGTTATGGGACATATAACTGAACGAAAGAATGAGGTAGGGTTATAGGATTGTAGGGACATGAAGTTTAGATGAAGTACAAATGAAATATTGCTTTGACAAAGTAGAGCAGAATTTTCTAAAGTGATCAACATCAGCCCTAAGACAACAAAACGGACCCGTGATCCTGTTTTTATTAAAATGTCCTGAAACACCCTTTCTGAAGCTCTATCCCTGGAAAGTAAATTGAAATGGTTTCATTCTTACTGATAAAATGTAAAGCACAAGGTTTTCCAGATGCTTTGATTTTAGACAACAAAGTTTCTCAATGAGTAAGAAAGCAGTAGTCACTTAAAGAAGAAAGTTAACATGACTCTTCACAGATGTAGCATTCATTGGCAGAAATGTTGTTTTCCTTTTTAGTTTATTTGTATCTGATCTTCCTGCACAGTGAATAGTCGTGCAAATTTTACTTTCTGAGACAGCTAATTTTTAATTAACAGAAATGTTGATGATATACAGGAAGATATCCTGAGGGTTTCATCCATGGGGAAGTTTTAAATCTTTTCTGTTGCAAAGCAGGAGGTAAACTCACCAACCACAGGAAATTACACATCCATGGATGAATAAAATGTCCATCATGAGGAGGACATTGGCCTATTAAATCACAAGAACCTAAGTAGTATCAAATGAAGCTTACTTACTGACCCAGTGGTTCCTCACTTCTGACTTCGAGTTCACAAAGAAGCTAACAGGCTCTGCAGTGGGTCAGGACTCTTGGGATGTAATGCCCAGTTTTGTTTTGTTTTTTAGTACTACAAGTTCCTCCAGTACTTCAAATGTCTGGATGGAGTATTTTTGGTCTGTCTATTCTGTTTAACAACCAAGGAGGTAGTATTGGTTTCTGTGCCAATACAGACTGGTCCCAAGAAATTACTTGGGAAAATGTGATTGATAGAGCAAGGGGATTGGCATTTGCAAACTATTATACATATAATGGATAAATAATAAGTGCCTACTGTATAGCACAGGGAACTACATTCAATATCCTGTGGTAAGCTATAATGATATATATATTCTTTCATTTATACTATAGTATAGTTTATATATATGTCATAGTTTACCACAGGATATTGAAAAAATTTATGTATTCTTTTTCATTATAGTTTGCCATAGGATATTAAATATAGTTCCCTGTGCTCTACAGTAGGACATTATTATTATACATACACACACGCACACACACACATGTGTAACTGAATTGCTGAGCAGCAGAAATTAACACTAAATCAACTATACGTCAATAAAATAAATTTCAAAAAATACTTGGGAAACATATCAGATCTATACTTGGAGAAACATATCAGAACATAGTAAGGTTACAGCAAAGCTGGAGGCTTTTGTTGCCCCTGAGTATTAGAAGTTGTTGACAAAAGATGTCATGATCTAAAGTAGACCATTAAACTCACTTTCTGTGGGAGATAGAATNACTTGGGAAACATATCAGATCTATACTTGGAGAAACATATCAGAACATAGTAAGGTTACAGCAAAGCTGGAGGCTTTTGTTGCCCCTGAGTATTAGAAGTTGTTGACAAAAGATGTCATGATCTAAAGTAGACCATTAAACTCACTTTCTGTGGGAGATAGAATGTTCTGTCGCATAGAAGGCTCACTAACATCAGGATTAAATATGCACTCTCACATTATATTACAGGATTGAACCCAGTATTGAAAGAGAACATTAGCTATGTACTGCACGGTGCTCTGGGATGAACTGAATAAATACAGAATGAACCAATAAGCTAATAAGCCCTCAAATCCAGAACAAGCTCCCAGATCAGGTAAAAGCAGCTGAATTCTTGAGTGTGATCAAAATCTCTTCCAAAGAAAATCTCCCCCTCTTTGTATGCTGTTTTCACCAGAGTGAGGAAGGTAAGTGGAGCTTTGCTAATATCTAATTGACTTTGTAGAGGCTGTTGACATGACAGAATCTCCCAACCTAATGCTTCTTGTAGAGAATAGCAGCCTGGGGTTTAGCAAAGGAATTACCGTGGGGTTTTGATGATCAGAGGGTGATCTCATGAGTGGCCAGCTGGAAGAATTTGTTCTTGACTTCTAAGCTACAGGAGCTGGGCTCAGCTATTATTTGGTCCTGTGCAGTGGAGTCAGTCACCAATTTGGTGACTGTACCACTAAGTCATGTACCACTAAAACCATTCCCAAAGCACTTCGCATCTCACCTGGGTTTGATGCAGGCATCCTTGAATGAATGGGGTGAATACTGGGAGGAGAAAGAGAAGTGGGACATTGTGATTTATAAGGAAAATATTGATTTGGTCATTCAGATGGCTAAAACTTGGAATTTCCTAAATGTTGAGAGTGATAAAGGTGTCTTTTTTTTTTTTCCTTTTAAACTCAGCTGTATTTGTTAAAACTTTTAAAGATGTCTCTTGTTATGTTAATAAGGTGACTTTTAAAAGTAGTATGGGGGCCGGTTGCCTGGAGAACCAACTCTGTGATTAGAGGGTTGGAACTATTCCATCCTCTGATTTTCAGGAAGAGGGGGAAAGGGTCTGAGATTGAATTAGTTGCCATTGTTTCCTATGCCAGCATTAATAAACAACCTTCTTCATTATGGTCACTATTTTAGCCACTATACCTGTCTATGGGCTTTCCTTGTGGCTCAGTTGGTAAAGAATCTGCCTGCAATGCAGGATACCTGGGTTCCATCCCTGGGTCAGGAAGATCCCCTGGGGAAGGAAATGGCAACCCACTCCAGTATTCTTGTCTGGAGAATNGTCTATGGGCTTTCCTTGTGGCTCAGTTGGTAAAGAATCTGCCTGCAATGCAGGATACCTGGGTTCCATCCCTGGGTCAGGAAGATCCCCTGGGGAAGGAAATGGCAACCCACTCCAGTATTCTTGTCTGGAGAATTCCATGGACAGAGAAGAGGGACAGGCTGCAATTCATGGAACTGCAAAGAGTCGAACACGACTTTGCGGCTAACTTTTACTGTTTCTCATACCTGTCCATGTCCCACCTGGGGGTGGAAAGGATCAGAACCTGTCAGAGGCATTCTGGAAGGAAGCAAGAGCTTTGGCTGCCCCTAATGGGTATTCCTCAGGACACCTAATATGCATAAGGTCTTGAATGACTTTGACCTGTATTTACACTGACCAGTTCAGTTCAGTTGCTCAGTCGTGTCCGACTGTTTGTGANCATTCTGGAAGGAAGCAAGAGCTTTGGCTGCCCCTAATGGGTATTCCTCAGGACACCTAATATGCATAAGGTCTTGAATGACTTTGACCTGTATTTACACTGACCAGTTCAGTTCAGTTGCTCAGTCGTGTCCGACTGTTTGTGACCCCATGGACTGAAGCACACCAGGCCTCCCTGTCCATCACCAACTCCCAGAGTTTACTCAAACTCATGTCTGTTGAGTCGGTGATGCCATCCAACTATCTCATCCTCCGTCATCCCCTTCTCCTGACTTCAATCTTGCCCAGCATCAGGGTCCTTTCAAATAAGTCAGCTCTTCGCATCAGGTGGCCAAAGTATTGGAGTTTTAGCTTCAGCATCAGTCCGTCCAGTGATTATTCAGGACTGATTTCCTTTAAGATGGACTGGTTGGATCTCCTTACTGTCCAAGGAACTCTCAAGAGCCTTCTCCAACATCATAGTTCAAAAACATCAATTCTTTGGCACTCAGCTTTCTTTATAGTCCAACTCTCACATCCATACATGACTACTAGAAAAACCAGAGCTTTGACTAGATATATTTTTGTTGGCAAAATAATGTCTCTGCTTTTTAATATGCTGTCTAGGTTGGTCATAACTTTTCTTCTGAGGAGCAAGTGTCTTTTAATTTCATGGCTGCAATCACCATCTGCAGTGATTTTGGAGCC
>SJYV01012696.1:443275-466035 GCA_006410875.1 Neotragus pygmaeus | reverse complement strand
AAGAGGAGAGTGAAAAAGTTGGCTTAAAGCTCAACATTCAGAAAACTAAGATCATGGCATCTGGTCCCATCACTTCATGGCAAATAGATGGGGAAACAATGGAAACAATGACAGACTTTAATTTGGGGGGGCTCAAAAATCACTGTAGATGGTGACTGCAGCCGTGAAATTAAAAGACGCTTACTCCTTGGAAGAAAAGCTATGACCAACCTAGATAGCATATTGAAAAGCAGAGACATTACTTTGCCAACAAAGGCCTGTCTAGTCAAACGTATGGTTTTTCCAGTAGTTATATATGGATGTGAGAACTGAACTATAAAGAAAGCACTGAAGAATTGATGCTTTTCAATTGTGGTGTTGGAGAAGACTCTTGAGAGTCCCTTGGACTGCAAGGAGATCCAACCAATCCATTCTAAAGGAGATCAGTCTTGAATATTCATTGGAAGGACTGATGTTGAAGCTGAAACTCCGATACTTTGGCCACGGGATGCGAAGAACTGACTCATTTGAAAAGACCCTGATGCCAAGCAAGATTGAAGGCAGAAGGAGAAGGGGACGACAGAGGCTGAGATGGTTGGGTGACATCACTGACTAGATGGACATGAGTTTGAGCAGATGCTGGGAGTCACTGATGGACAGGGAAGCCTGGCATGCTGCAGTCTGTGGGGTCGCAAAGAGTCAGACATGACTGAGTGACTGACTGAACTGAACTGTCACTCCATAAGTCCTGTTTTTATGGACTGTCTGCTTGTGTGCCCCCAATAGTCATATGTTGAAACCATAACCCCCAATGTGTTGGTGTTTGGGTTTGGGACCTTTGGGAGGTAATTAGGGTTAGATGAGATTATGTGGGGGGTTCACTAATCATGATGAGATGATTATAAAACCAGAGAGCTCACTCTCCCTTTCTGCATAAGCACAGAGGAAAGGTCAGTGAGGGGGTAGCCATCTACAAAGCAGACAGCTCTCACGAGGCACTGAACTGACCAGCACCTTAATCTCAGACTTCTTAGCTTCCAGAAGGGTGAGAAAATAAACTTCTGCTGTTTAAGCCACCCAGTCTGTGGTAGTTTATTATGGCAGCCCTGCTGCTGCTGCTGCTAAGTCGCTTCAGTCGTGTCCGACTCTGCAACCCCATAGAGGGCAGCCCACCAGGCTCCGCCATCCCTGAGATTCTCCAGGCAAGAGCACTGGAGTCAGCTGCCATTTCCTTCTCCAATGCGTGAAAATGAAGCCGCTCAGTTGTGTCCAGCTCTTCGCGACCCCATGGACTGCAGCCTACCAGGCTCCTCCATCCATGGGATTTTCCAGGCAACAGTACTAAAGTGGGGTGCCATTGCCTTCTCCAGTGGCAGCCCTAGCAGACTGAAATACCTGTTTATCTCTTTCTATACAAAAGGTACCAATTTTACCTTCTTTGTTTAGTTTTACCTGGTTTTGAGCTTTATATTAATGGAATTATTCTACCTACCTACCTAATGACTTGTTTTTTAACCTCAACATTAAGTTTGTAAGTTTGTAAGATCCGTCCATATTGAGTATATATTTGTAGTTCTTTTGTTTTAATGCTGTATGGTATTTTCTAGTACCAACATGTTACCATTTATTCTTCGTTTTATGAGATGGGAGTCTTGGTTGCCGGTAAGAACATTCCTAAGCATGTATCCTGATATACATTAGAACACATATCTCAAAGATATATGCCTTGGCCTGGAATTTTCCAGCCATCTGGTATGCATGACTTCAGCATTACTAGATAATAGCACAGGTTCCCAGAGTGGTTGCACTACCTTTCATTCCCACCAGCAGTGAATGAGAATTCCATTTTTCTATACTTTCATTAACACTTGGTATTGTCAGACTTTTAAATTTGCCAGAATAATGGGTATATTGTGCTGTCTTATAGTTTTAATTTGCATTGCCCTGACCTGTTTAATGAAATTGAGCACCTTTTTATATTTATTGGACATTTAGATTTCTTCTTTTGTAAAACTTCTTTTTGAACCTTTTGCCCAGTGAGAAAAACTAGGTCATCTGCCTTCTCACTGATTTGTGGTTCTTCATACAATTAATCAGCTATATACTTTGCAGATACCTCTCCCATGCTGTGGCTTGTTTTTACATTCTTAATGCTTTTGGCAAGTAGATTAATTAATCACATTAATCTAACGTGATCCATCATATCCAGTATCCTTTTATGTTAATGCTTTTTGTGTAGTGTTTAAGAAACCCTTCCTTATTCAAGATCTTACGTTTTCCACCCTACATTCTATTCTAAAATCTTTGTAGGTTTATCTTTCACACTTATTACCTGGGAATGATATTTTTAAAATCCTTATTTGTTTATTTGGCTGCATCATGCCTTAGTTTTGGCACACAGGATCTTCGTTGTATTATGCAGGATCTTTTGTTGAGGTTCACAGACTTACTAGTTGTGGCGCGACGGCTTACTTGCTCTGCAGCATGTGGGATCTCAGTTCCCCAACCAGGGATTGAACTCATGTTCCCTGCTTTGCAAGGCAGAGTCTTACCGCCTGGACCATGAGGAAAGTCCCTGAGAATGATTTTTGAAAATGTAAGAGGAAGGGTTGAATTTCCTTTATTTCTCCATGTGGAAATCCAATTGTCCCACATTTTTCACTACTGCTCTGATGAGATACCTCTGTCATAAATCACACAACTATATATGAATGGGTATGTTGGACTACAAAATTCTAAAGTCAGATGCCTAACTGTCATGATATTGACTTTGTGAAGGGAAATATGATGGACATAATACAGTTTCCTTATAGTCAAAGTGTGGAGTCCTGACCACTGGGCATCCAGGGAATGCCCCAATTTTTTTTTTTTAATTTATTTGTTTTTTCCAAATGTATTTTAGACTTAACCAGATTCTCAACTCATAATCTCTGTCTCCAAAACTGCTTACTAGCTGGTAATGCTGGTGTGATATTTTATCTTTGAGCCCATGTTTTTCTTGCATGGTTATTAAAAGGAGTAGGCATAATTTGTGACACCTAATGACTTAGGTGACTTAGTGACTTAGCATCAGTACATATTTCACATGTAAGCACTTGCCCTGTTCGGAGCTTACGGGCTTAGAGTTGTGTAGTTGTGTTAATTTTTTATGGCTGTGTAACAAGTGGCCACAAACTCAGTGCCCTATAACAGCACCCATTTCTGACCTCACAATTCTGGAGGTCAGAAGTCTGGGTGGGTTCTCTGCTTAGAGACTCACAAGGCTGAAATGATTGGAGGCTCTGAGATCTGCCTCCAAGTTCATTTAGGTTGGTGGCTGAATTCAACTCCTTGCATTTGTAGGACTGAGATCCTTCTTCCATGCTGGCTGTCAGCCAGGGGTTACTCTTAATTCCTAGGGGCTGCCCTAGGGCCCTTTCTGCCCTAAGGAGGATTTCTACCCAAATCCTCCTAATGCTTTGAATATGACTTTCTTTCCTGGAGAAAATGAAAGTGAAAGTTGCTCACTTGTGTCCAACTCTTTGTGACCTCATGGACTATGCAGTCCATGGAATTCTCCAGGCTAGAGCACTGGAGTGGGTAGCCTTTCCCTTCTCCAGGGGATCTTCCCAATCCAAGGATTGAACCCAGATCTCCTGCATTGCAGGAGGATTCTTTACCATTAGGGTTACCAGGAAAGCCCAGGAATACTGGAGTGGGTAGCCTATACCTTCTCCAGGGGATCTTCCCGACCCAGGAACTGAAGAGGGGTCTCCTGCTCTGCAGGTGGATTCTTTACTAACTAAACTATCAGGGAAGCCTGGAGAGAACACTCTGCCTTTAAAGAAGTCATGGAAATTGTGAGTTGAGATTAGATTAGAATTTTGTAGTCCAGTTGCTTGATTAGCAACAATATGAGAATTTATGTAGTTTTTAAAAAGTAATCCAAGAGAGAGATCATGATGTGTGTGTGCACACGTGCATGAGTGTGTACAAGGAATGTTTTGTGAAAGAAGTAGAGCTGGGATTGCACCTTGAGAAATATGGTGGTTTGGATGAGTGGGAGGATAACCCACAGTCTAGGTAGGGAAAACCGTGAACAGTGGTGCACTTTGGGATGGGAGCAGCCATTCTGGTTGGGAATCAAGATGTGGTGGCAGGTTGTAGCCTCACAGAAGCTTTGCAATGTCAGATAAGGTAAGGAATTGTTGGACTCAGTTATCTCAAGGAACTGAAGGTTTATTAAAGTAAAACACTTTGAACTCTCTGGAATAAAGGTAATATTGATGTATGACTTTCTTAATACACCAGGAAAGTTTGCTCAATAAACTTTGTTTAGTTGTTTAGCTTCTTTTCATAGATGCCACCTTGGGTCCTTAAGAGAAAGAGTACCATATGCACAGTAACAAACACACACTGCAAGTCACAATAAAATAAGTCTCCTTTATTCTGTACTTAGTGAACAAGCTATAATCTGAGAGAATGTTGATTTTTACTTTGTAGCCATTGGACTTGCTAGAGTCCCCTCCCACTTTGGAGTTAAATATCCCTGCAGCTTCCTTTCCCCCCTCAAACTCAGGAACTATGGCTACTGTGCAAAGGCCTACCATCTAGGAAAGTGATTGGTAAGCAAATCAGAGAAGAGGATGTCCTGTGACAGCATCAGGTGGACCTGTGGGAATAGTGGGTGAAATATACACAGGGTGCTAATGATGGAAAGACAACCCTAAGCAAAAGCCTAGCAAAGGCAAAATGATCTGGAGCATGATAGCCTTGCTAGGAATAAACATTTTACAAGGGCACACAGCAATGGGAAGGGGAGGCGACGAGGATGATATACACACGGGTGGCGATCTAATGACCAGAGCCCTGAGAGGGAACCCTACTTCAGGAATGGCCTGTAGTGTTCTGGTAGACGTTCTGTGTGGCTGTGCCCTTCAGGTTCTGCCTGCATGACAGAAGCTTTGCTGTGGCCACTGTCTTTGGGGATGAAGGAGGATTTTCCCCCAGATACAATATTCTACCAAGCTGAGGGAGCTCAATGTTATTAATGGTTGTTAAGGAAATTGTTAGTTAAGGACCAATGAGAGGAAGCCATAAAATGAGATATTTAATCGGACCAGATGCTTACTAGACACCTGCCAATTTCCAACCCTACTGGGAAGACTATGGCATTTNGTGAAAATGAAGCCGCTCAGTTGTGTCCAGCTCTTCGCGACCCCATGGACTGCAGCCTACCAGGCTCCTCCATCCATGGGATTTTCCAGGCAACAGTACTAAAGTGGGGTGCCATTGCCTTCTCCAGTGGCAGCCCTAGCAGACTGAAATACCTGTTTATCTCTTTCTATACAAAAGGTACCAATTTTACCTTCTTTGTTTAGTTTTACCTGGTTTTGAGCTTTATATTAATGGAATTATTCTACCTACCTACCTAATGACTTGTTTTTTAACCTCAACATTAAGTTTGTAAGTTTGTAAGATCCGTCCATATTGAGTATATATTTGTAGTTCTTTTGTTTTAATGCTGTATGGTATTTTCTAGTACCAACATGTTACCATTTATTCTTCGTTTTATGAGATGGGAGTCTTGGTTGCCGGTAAGAACATTCCTAAGCATGTATCCTGATATACATTAGAACACATATCTCAAAGATATATGCCTTGGCCTGGAATTTTCCAGCCATCTGGTATGCATGACTTCAGCATTACTAGATAATAGCACAGGTTCCCAGAGTGGTTGCACTACCTTTCATTCCCACCAGCAGTGAATGAGAATTCCATTTTTCTATACTTTCATTAACACTTGGTATTGTCAGACTTTTAAATTTGCCAGAATAATGGGTATATTGTGCTGTCTTATAGTTTTAATTTGCATTGCCCTGACCTGTTTAATGAAATTGAGCACCTTTTTATATTTATTGGACATTTAGATTTCTTCTTTTGTAAAACTTCTTTTTGAACCTTTTGCCCAGTGAGAAAAACTAGGTCATCTGCCTTCTCACTGATTTGTGGTTCTTCATACAATTAATCAGCTATATACTTTGCAGATACCTCTCCCATGCTGTGGCTTGTTTTTACATTCTTAATGCTTTTGGCAAGTAGATTAATTAATCACATTAATCTAACGTGATCCATCATATCCAGTATCCTTTTATGTTAATGCTTTTTGTGTAGTGTTTAAGAAACCCTTCCTTATTCAAGATCTTACGTTTTCCACCCTACATTCTATTCTAAAATCTTTGTAGGTTTATCTTTCACACTTATTACCTGGGAATGATATTTTTAAAATCCTTATTTGTTTATTTGGCTGCATCATGCCTTAGTTTTGGCACACAGGATCTTCGTTGTATTATGCAGGATCTTTTGTTGAGGTTCACAGACTTACTAGTTGTGGCGCGACGGCTTACTTGCTCTGCAGCATGTGGGATCTCAGTTCCCCAACCAGGGATTGAACTCATGTTCCCTGCTTTGCAAGGCAGAGTCTTACCGCCTGGACCATGAGGAAAGTCCCTGAGAATGATTTTTGAAAATGTAAGAGGAAGGGTTGAATTTCCTTTATTTCTCCATGTGGAAATCCAATTGTCCCACATTTTTCACTACTGCTCTGATGAGATACCTCTGTCATAAATCACACAACTATATATGAATGGGTATGTTGGACTACAAAATTCTAAAGTCAGATGCCTAACTGTCATGATATTGACTTTGTGAAGGGAAATATGATGGACATAATACAGTTTCCTTATAGTCAAAGTGTGGAGTCCTGACCACTGGGCATCCAGGGAATGCCCCAATTTTTTTTTTTTAATTTATTTGTTTTTTCCAAATGTATTTTAGACTTAACCAGATTCTCAACTCATAATCTCTGTCTCCAAAACTGCTTACTAGCTGGTAATGCTGGTGTGATATTTTATCTTTGAGCCCATGTTTTTCTTGCATGGTTATTAAAAGGAGTAGGCATAATTTGTGACACCTAATGACTTAGGTGACTTAGTGACTTAGCATCAGTACATATTTCACATGTAAGCACTTGCCCTGTTCGGAGCTTACGGGCTTAGAGTTGTGTAGTTGTGTTAATTTTTTATGGCTGTGTAACAAGTGGCCACAAACTCAGTGCCCTATAACAGCACCCATTTCTGACCTCACAATTCTGGAGGTCAGAAGTCTGGGTGGGTTCTCTGCTTAGAGACTCACAAGGCTGAAATGATTGGAGGCTCTGAGGAGATCTGCCTCCAAGTTCATTTAGGTTGGTGGCTGAATTCAACTCCTTGCATTTGTAGGACTGAGATCCTTCTTCCATGCTGGCTGTCAGCCAGGGGTTACTCTTAATTCCTAGGGGCTGCCCTAGGGCCCTTTCTGCCCTAAGGAGGATTTCTACCCAAATCCTCCTAAT
Organism: Neotragus pygmaeus; assembly: GCA_006410875.1. Taxonomy (NCBI): domain Eukaryota; kingdom Metazoa; phylum Chordata; class Mammalia; order Artiodactyla; family Bovidae; genus Neotragus; species Neotragus pygmaeus. Next base: position 458,684 of record SJYV01012696.1, on the reverse strand, counting down.
GCTTTGAATATGACTTTCTTTCCTGGAGAAAATGAAAGTGAAAGTTGCTCACTTGTGTCCAACTCTTTGTGACCTCATGGACTATGCAGTCCATGGAATTCTCCAGGCTAGAGCACTGGAGTGGGTAGCCTTTCCCTTCTCCAGGGGATCTTCCCAATCCAAGGATTGAACCCAGATCTCCTGCATTGCAGGAGGATTCTTTACCATTAGGGTTACCAGGAAAGCCCAGGAATACTGGAGTGGGTAGCCTATACCTTCTCCAGGGGATCTTCCCGACCCAGGAACTGAAGAGGGGTCTCCTGCTCTGCAGGTGGATTCTTTACTAACTAAACTATCAGGGAAGCCTGGAGAGAACACTCTGCCTTTAAAGAAGTCATGGAAATTGTGAGTTGAGATTAGATTAGAATTTTGTAGTCCAGTTGCTTGATTAGCAACAATATGAGAATTTATGTAGTTTTTAAAAAGTAATCCAAGAGAGAGATCATGATGTGTGTGTGCACACGTGCATGAGTGTGTACAAGGAATGTTTTGTGAAAGAAGTAGAGCTGGGATTGCACCTTGAGAAATATGGTGGTTTGGATGAGTGGGAGGATAACCCACAGTCTAGGTAGGGAAAACCGTGAACAGTGGTGCACTTTGGGATGGGAGCAGCCATTCTGGTTGGGAATCAAGATGTGGTGGCAGGTTGTAGCCTCACAGAAGCTTTGCAATGTCAGATAAGGTAAGGAATTGTTGGACTCAGTTATCTCAAGGAACTGAAGGTTTATTAAAGTAAAACACTTTGAACTCTCTGGAATAAAGGTAATATTGATGTATGACTTTCTTAATACACCAGGAAAGTTTGCTCAATAAACTTTGTTTAGTTGTTTAGCTTCTTTTCATAGATGCCACCTTGGGTCCTTAAGAGAAAGAGTACCATATGCACAGTAACAAACACACACTGCAAGTCACAATAAAATAAGTCTCCTTTATTCTGTACTTAGTGAACAAGCTATAATCTGAGAGAATGTTGATTTTTACTTTGTAGCCATTGGACTTGCTAGAGTCCCCTCCCACTTTGGAGTTAAATATCCCTGCAGCTTCCTTTCCCCCCTCAAACTCAGGAACTATGGCTACTGTGCAAAGGCCTACCATCTAGGAAAGTGATTGGTAAGCAAATCAGAGAAGAGGATGTCCTGTGACAGCATCAGGTGGACCTGTGGGAATAGTGGGTGAAATATACACAGGGTGCTAATGATGGAAAGACAACCCTAAGCAAAAGCCTAGCAAAGGCAAAATGATCTGGAGCATGATAGCCTTGCTAGGAATAAACATTTTACAAGGGCACACAGCAATGGGAAGGGGAGGCGACGAGGATGATACACACACGGGTGGCGATCTAATGACCAGAGCCCTGAGAGGGAACCCTACTTCAGGAATGGCCTGTAGTGTTCTGGTAGACGTTCTGTGTGGCTGTGCCCTTCAGGTTCTGCCTGCATGACAGAAGCTTTGCTGTGGCCACTGTCTTTGGGGATGAAGGAGGATTTTCCCCCAGATACAATATTCTACCAAGCTGAGGGAGCTCAATGTTATTAATGGTTGTTAAGGAAATTGTTAGTTAAGGACCAATGAGAGGAAGCCATAAAATGAGATATTTAATCGGACCAGATGCTTACTAGACACCTGCCAATTTCCAACCCTACTGGGAAGACTATGGCATTTTTGAAGGAGGGAAACTGCAAACTGAGCCCTGAGGTCAACTCTTCCACATTCATCTGTCATCTTCTCAACTTACTCTTCCTGTGGGACACTTGGAATAAGGAGGCTGACCTTGATGGCCTGTCTCTCCTCTGTTCCCCAATAGGTCAGCTAGTGGGTGGCGGGGTCTTTGGCAGAGGAATGTGCACAGAACAGTTGAGGGACTTCCCAAGAGGTGTTTTGACATAAATCAGTATCTGAGAGGCACAGGACCTAGGCATTGGACTTTAGCTGTGTTTCCTGAAGATAGACATTTTGCTTTCATTGTCTGGTGCCCCCTAGGCTGGTTATGGGCAGCTCTCAGGCTCTAGGAACCACTCTGTGAGGCTCACTCAGAGTCCACCATGTTGTCTAAGGCATGCTGGGAGCGCCCCTGATTCCTGGACAACACACACAAGTATATGAGATATGTCAGACACAGCAAGGACACTGCTGCAAAGAAGGCGAGGGTGCCCGTGAAGGCAGATGGCTTGATGGGCAGGCGGATAAGGGGGCTTTCGGCTGGGATCTGGTTGGTCAGGCTGAGCATGTAGCCGAGAGACCAGGCTATACTGCTGTTCCCCACCTGTGGAGTAGAGGAGATGGCTCAGTTCTCAGGACTGGGGTTGAGGCACAGATTATATACCTAGGACACACCATGGTCACCCCCTGAGACACCTCCAGAAACTGTGGCCTAAGGAGGTCAACGGACTTGCCTAAATTCAAAAACTGCAGAGACTAGGCTAGAACCCTGGTCATCATGAGCACAAAGGTTTGAGTGCCCAACCTCCCACACTGCAGAGAATGAATCCTCACAGCCTCATCACAGCCAAAGTGAAGAGGGCACAGTTAACAGCGGTGGAAGTTTTTTGATCACTGGGTACAGAAGAGTCTATAGCTAAAGAATCAGGTGATGCATGTTTTACCAAACCCAGGACCAGTTTCTAGGAAAAGAAGGTCAGTCTAAGGGGGAAGCAGACGGTGTCAGTTCCATCTGGTAGTTCCATCAATTTTTGTTTGCATGGTTTTAGGTCATTTTGGAAATGTATAAATGTTTCACGTTTGTAATGTTCCTTCCTCTCTCACTGCGGCGTCTTCTCTTGTTGCGGAGCACAGACTCAAAGGTGCACAGGCTCAGTAGTTGTGGTGCATGGACCTAGTTGCTCCCTGGCATGTGGAATCTTCCCAGACCAGGGATTGAACCCATGTCCCCTGCAGTGGCAGGTGGATTCTCATCTACTGAGCCACCAAGGAAATCCCGCACGTATTTTGGATATAAATCTTTGTTTGGCAATCTCCTGAAGTCTTTTTATATCCTCACATTTGAATACTGATTTGACTGATATTAAATTCTTTATAAATAAAAGAAAGGAACTTGAAACCTAGAATTATGTATCCCCCCCAATTGGTATTTAATGGAAAATCATAATGTGCTTTCCTGGTAATTAGATTAATTAGAAACAAAGCTTGGAGAGTACATGCCATCAGCAGTCCTTATCTGTCTCCAGACATCTTTATTTTTTTACGGCTGACTCAATTTTATCTATGTAAAACAGTCACAAGCCTAATACTGGATATTGCTTGCTTTAATCTAATTACTGCTGAAGCTCATATTGAACAGACTGACTCCAGACATACTTCAGGCTTTACATCTGCTATTCCTGAAATGAGAAAACCCTCCAAGAACCTGGGGAACAGAATGCTGGATCAACACAATAGCAAGGCTGAGTCCTGAAAGCAAAGCACAGAGGCGCCTCACCAGTCAGCTGTCATTCCAGCATCAGACCATTCTGTACACTTGAAAGTGAATACAGTGACCTCAGACTCACTCCAAGATCAAATTCTTGCTTAACGCTGCTGACTTAATCCCTGTGCTCTAAAGAATAGATCTCCCTCTGACATCTGTGTAAAATGGAGATCAGTTAGTTACTATCCTCTTAACAAAATTGTTGTATTTGAAGCTTTTTGTCAGGATAAAAAGTCTCAGTTCCTTAACGTATTTATGGATTCACGCAACAATATTTACCAAGAGCCTTCTATGTTCTCAGCCTTGTGTGAGTGCTAGGAATGTGAGGATGATCAAGCAAGTCCTGCCCCCACAGAGCTTAGAGTCCACAGTTCTTGGCTTCCTCAGCTCACATAGAAGGTTTCTGATGACCAACCACTTCCTCTAAATTCCCCATTATCTCTTCTTATAAGCTCACCAGGGATCAAGCCTCATTGGCTCCCATTCAGCAAGTTTAAACCCCCAATTCCCACTTATCCCCTACATTTCTTTCACACACATACAAACAAACAAACATCTATTTTTGAGAGGAAGAAGAGGAAAACAATTTGTGCTTTGACTTACTTCCTTTTTAAAATGTATCTGGGGCCAGCTCTCCTCGGTGAATTTGTATCCACTTACAAGCAAATGGTAGATATAGTGGGCCGAGAAGCAGTAGGAGCGCGCATACTGCTCATCAAACTGGGGCAGCAGCAGTGGGAGCTGAAGGCAAGTTCAAAACAGGGAGGAGGCAGGTTTTAAAACGCGCATTTCAGAACAGCTTAGGTCAGCAGTCATATTTTAAAGAATCTTATCACCCAGAGAATTTAATCATTAAAATTACTATAAAATAATACAATGACAAAAAGATCTATTTTTATGTTCATTTGTTTCATTTTTTAGATTCCACATATATGTGATAAAATACAGTATCTGTCTTCCTCCGTCTGACTTATTTCACTAAGCATAATACCCTCCAGGTCCACTCATGTTGCTGCAAATGGCACAATTTCATTCTTCTTAATGGCTGAGTGATATTCCATTGTATGTATACACCACATCTCCTATATTTAAAAAAAATCCCTTTACAACATAACCAAGTGGTAAAGAACCCGCCTGCCAATGCAAGAGACATAACAGATGCAGGTTTGATCCCTGGGTTGGGAAGATCCCCTGGAGAAGGAAATGGCAACCCACTCCAGTATTCTTGCCTGGAGAATCCCATGGACAGAGGAGCCTGGTGGGCTACAGTTCATAGAGTTGCAAAGAGTTGGACTGAAGCAACTTAGCACGCATACAATATCACGGAAGAGCAATCTTAAGTTTACAGAGTGCTTGTTACATGCCAGACACTGTTAAAAACATTGCGCTCATGAATAGAACATTTAATCCACAACACAGCTGTGAGGTGGGGTTCCTTATTGCCCCCATCTTACAGGTGTGGTGAAGGAGAACAGCATAAAAGTCAAATTCAGAACATACATACGCACACGTACACACACACACAGAGGCGCAAATGAAATCTACTCTGCTCTACTGTTTTGTACCAATATGGATCCTTTTTCTTTAAATACTGACCTGATTCCAATTCTTTGAGCAGAAATTCCAGGTGCTCAAGTTGAAGGTGTGCAGAGAAAAGCTACCTGAAAGGTTGAAAGCATTGGCTGTGTAGTAGAATCCTGCAAAAGCCTGTAAGGAAGTCGTACAGAAGGAAATCATTTCTCAGAATGCGATATAATGGAGGTTTCAGGGCAGGGAATAACAAAGTGGGAAACACCTCAGTAGAGGAAAAACAGGAAGGTGAGAAATAATCAGTAGGGGGAAAAGGAATCTCTGTTGTTTTGCTCTTACCACAAATGACCCTTTAACTCTTGGCTGATACACCCCATCAAAGGAACAAGCTTCGTGATCATGGCAAGCGCTGAAGTTAAATAGGGAAGCCACCTTTTCCCTACACAGTGATGGGTCCCCGGTTCCTTCAAAAGTGATGATGTTGTTGGGATTATATCTTTCAGGTCTCAGGTCCTCTGTACACAGGCTGCCAAACACCTGTGCCTCAGTGAAGGTAGTGATGTAATTCTGAGGGTAACAAGGGTTGATGAACGTGGTTTCAGTGGTATGATCCTATAGGTACAAGAGTAAGGTGTTAGCAGTCACTCTTGTGGAGGTCCAAGTACTTTCTTTTTTTTTTTCCCAAGTACTTTCATTTTGCAAGTCCTCACTGTTGTTCCCCTCTAATGCCAAGAGAGAAATGGAAAAAAGGCCATTATGCATCCGGTGGAAGGGAAGTCCAGGTTGTCTAGATGACTCTACTTGGGGAGGGAGAATTGTCACCCTGCATCAGGCACAATACCAGGCTCTGCTCCAGCACTTAGCGCAGCTCCATGAAGCAGGGTTTATGAACTCCATTTTGATGAGAAAGCAAGATATGTTTAGGTTAATTGACCCAAAATTTTGAAGAGCATGTTATCTATCCATCTAAAAATAACAATTAAAAAGGTACAAATAAATGTATTGTAAAAATTAAGGCTCATTCCCACCCACTTTATCCACCCAGGTTCCCTCCCTGGAAGTAACCACTTTTGCCAGTTACAGTGTATTCTGACAGAGGTTTTGTGTATACTTCTTCTATGCATGTGGAATTACATTTTCTTTTCCCCTCTTTTTCTTTCTTTAAATTTTAAATCATAAATGGTAGTGTTCTATACACACTGTTCTGTCCCTTGCATTTCTTACTTAAGAATTTATCTTTGAGATTTTCCTTTCACTGTCCATGTAAGAGTGACCTCTTATTTTTACACTAGTTTCTTTCATGCTAGCTACATAGAACTCCATTGTACAAATAAACTGAACTTTATTTAGGGAATCCCATCTAGAGGAAAATTTAGCTGGTTTCCAATCACGTGCCATTACAAAAGAATGATGTAATAAATACCCTGTTACATATAAATCTTCAATCTGTTTGTAATTTATTTGATATTAAGATTGTGGTAGGGATTTGATTTTACTTTCTCCAGATGATTATCCAGTCTTCTATCTATGGTGAAAAATGTTCCCTTTATTTAATGCTAAATTCCAAAATGTGTTTGGTTCAATTTATGGGCTCTCTTTTCCAAGGAGTTGGATTTGAACTCTGTGTAATTTCAAAGCTACTAAAGTGTATTTTATTCTCTACAGTAAAATCTTGGCCCACAAAACACTTAGCTCAGCTCTCTTATTTTACTGCTGAGGAACCTGAGGTACACATCAAAATCATGTAATCATTTAATGAAAGGATTCTATGCAGAATCCGACAGAAGTCCAACACTCAGGTGATATGAGTGTCCTACAGAAAGATCTTGCTATGACTTTGGAGGCAGCAAATGGGCCCCTTCTACTTCAGTGGTGTGAAAAAGTCTATGGTGTTCAAAAGTTGTTATGTCTAATTTGTAACATATCATATCATGGTCACCCTATGGCTGAGATAATCACTGAAAGAAAAAAAAAATCAAATCAACAACTAATCATTTAGTTTCCCCCTCCAAATCTGACTTAGACTTTTTAAATAATTAAAATAAGTCATTTCTAGCCTGGCTTGGAGAAGAAGCAAAATAATATAAATTATTTTGGGCTAGAAGAAGCTTGGTAAAGATTAATTCAGTTCTCTTTTTGGATCATGAATTATTTGTTACAGCATTCCTGAAATATAACTTGCCAATGTGCCAAGTTACTTAGTCCCTCAACATTTAATAAATCTTCCCTGAATTTATTCTTTGCAGGGCATTAGCATGAAAGGGTCATGTACTTTCCTTTGTAACTACATGACCAACATAGTTTTTCTTTTAAATAATGTATTTGGAATACTGCCCGTGCGTGTGCTCAGTCGCTCAGTTGTGTTCGACCCTTTGCAACCCCCATGGACTGTAGATGGCCTGGCTCCTCCATTCATGGGATTTTCCAGGCAAGAATACTGGAATGGGTTGTCATTTCCTCGTCCAGGGTATCTTCCCAACCCAGAGATCAAACCTGTGTCTCTTATGTCTCTTGCATTGGCAGGCAGGTTCTTTACCACTAGCACTGCTTGGCAAGCCCATATATATACCATATGAAGCCAAATCTGTAAATACACATATTCTTGCATTAAAAAAAACTGGAATAAAATGCAATAATATGTTGATGATGGTGATTCCAAGTTTTGTTTATTATTTATATTCTTTATGTCTGTATTTTCTTTTTTTTTTCCCCTCCACTGAATATGTGTTACTTTTAAACCAGAAGAAATAAATTTTACTTAACAAGGGAGAGAAAGTCAATGCATGTTCCTAATGTCTAACATGCTATCAGAGTGAGACTTGAGTCTTGCGGTCACTGGAGACCCCTTAATTAAGAAAATAATTTGCAAGTATATATTGATAGCTCAGATGGTAAAGAATCCGCCTGCAATGCATGAGACCTGAGTTCGATCCCTGGATCAGAAAGACCCCCTGGAGTAGGAAATGGCAACCCACTCCAATATTCTTGCCTGGAGAATCCATGGACAGAGGAGTCTGGCAGGCTACAGTCCATGGGGTTGCAAAGAGTTGGACACAACTGATTAACACTTTGACTTTTTCATATATCTGGGTGTCACTCTCACCACACTCTGTAGCCCTTTATATTTCAGTCCAGGAACTGAGACCTGGACTGGAAGCAATTACTCAGGCAGCATTCATGATGCAATAAGCTTTGGGAACCTTTAAGTTGGGGCTTGGCAACACATCTTTGGAACATGAAAGTATTGGCTAGGCAGGTCGGGACATGCATTTGTGGGTGATCCTCATGACACCAGGATCCTTCCCCACACATGAGTCAGAAGGCTCAGAGGGCAAAGCCACTCTCTCAGGCATCCACATGTTATCAGGCAAGTTGAAGATGCCCCCTGTCCCTGTGAGTTGACTATATACAGTGAGAGGCAGGGGTGTCCCACCTCTGCCTCCAGACCTGGACTTATACCTTGAGACCTGCATTCTCAAGTTCAAATGAAACCTCACCCAGGTGGAGTATTCCCTTCTCTACTGTAGACTGTTGGGTACATAGACAGTCATTCTTTAATAAATCTTGTAGGAGTGTGTGCACAAATATACATACACACGCCCTCATGGCCAGCCAAATTTAAGAGGTTAGCTTCTCAAACCTAGATTCACCCTGGGAAAAGGGTGATTTCCCCTGCCTCCCTTCTCTCATCTGAAGTTCAGAGGAGCCCTGCCCTTCCTGCCCTACCCTGCACCCCTTCTAGGGCCAGAGCTGGAGGAAGGGGCCTTAACTATTGCTAGAAATAAAAGGAGAGAGAATAGAGGAGCCCAGTTAGAGAGGGGTGACTATGGTCCCTGCGGGGTTTGGTTTGGCCTGGGCACTGAGTCTCCCGAGCCATGGAGAAGTAGCTCAGGGCTACCTTCAGGGCCCCTGCTCTGTCTTTCCCAGGAGTGCCCAGCCCCTCCCCAAAAAACATGTGGCATACATGTGTGCTGGGGCTCCAGCCTTTCCTGTGAGGCTGAAAGAGACGTTTTGGGAAGAGGGCCAGACCTGGAGGGTGAATTCTCACAATCCACTCTGCATGAACACTCAGTAAATGCAGGGATCTGAAGATGTGAGTTCTACTGATGACTCTTTGTAAACCAACCCAATTTTTCTACAGCTAGTGGCTGGGAAATACTGCTTCCTTCCTCATGACCAGAGTAAGCTGCTACTGATGCTGTGTCCACTACATTCAGAGGTTGACTCAGCCCCTATGCCCTGCCCCAGGTCCCGTCAGAAGTCAGGATCTGTGGCCTCCAGTTGGCCTCATGCCCCTCCAGGAGATCAAGATTCCTTCCCTTCATTTTCCTTTCATCTGCATCTTCCCTTTTCAGCCATGGCCGAGATGGATGTCCCCTGAGCACTGGAGTTTGGGGCCCAGGGTCACATCCATGGTGCCAGTGCTCTCGCTGCCACAAACAGTACCCGTGTCAATTTTATATTAGTGACAGCCTAACTGATGTCTGAAGTAGCCATCATATTCAGTTATCGTAAAAATTACTGATCAATGTGATGGAATTCGGTTGCTCTAAGATCCCACCATATAAAGCGCATTAAATCTGCCTAATACAGGCTCATCTAAAAGAAGCCTGAGCCTGGGGAGGTCCTCTACCCTCTCTGTTGTCAGCAAGCATTTCTCCTGTGACCAGGTTTATTATTTTGTCTGCACTCAGGGGAGTCTCTGTAATCTCCGACTTCTTTAGCTACTAGTTTAAAGCAGTTTGTGTCCATAAAAGGATTCCAAATCCTGAATCGTTTATAAAACCTCTGGGCCTCTGGAATTACCCTGGACTTCTGACTCAAATACACTGGAAATGGTCACCGTATCAGAGAGAGAGAGCGAAAGAGCGCTTGGACCCCTACAAGTTAACAGGAAAATGCTGCTGTTTCCATCCACCTTCTAACTGTAATGGAAAGGACAGACCCCAGAAGGCAAGGCATCTTCCCCTCAGCCAAGACCCGCAAGGGAACACCTGTTGCCGCCTGGCTCAGGTACCTGAAGGAGGGCCGCCAGAAGCCTCTTCTCAGCCTCGTTCCGCCCATAGCACTGGAAGCTGTGTGTGTAGAGCGTGTATTCATAGCCATACAGGGTCACTTTCATGATGTCACTGGTGTTCAGCCCCACCTTCTCTTCTGCTGCGAAGGATATTTGGGTGGAGGCACCACCCAAATCCAGGGCACCCGTGGTCTCCTTTCCATTCGGATGCACCCACATATGCCATAGGCTCTTCTACACAGTTGGAAAAAGAAGCAAGACAAAAAAACCAAAGGTGCCATCTCTGATTGGCCAGGGTTCATCACCTAGGATCCATCTCTTATTGCTAAGAAGTATGACATGGGGTGCATTCAGGGCCAAATCTCTCCTTTGTTTCACGGGTGGTGAACTCAAATGCTTTCAGGGACTGGACAGGCAACATAAATGAGTGAGTAGATTAGGTGTACACGACAGGGAATGGTGAGGACTGGGGCCATCTGGGGGATGCATGAGATATACACTCTGTTCCAGTTGGTTGTTAGCATGTGGGAATGTGAGTCTGCTGTGACCAGCTCTTCCAACTTTTGGGGAGTGAGGGAGTCCAGAAGAAGCTAGAATCATGGATTTCTATCTGCATATTCCAAAATATTAACTAAATTAATTTAAAAATACATTCAAGGGAGAAGAAAACAGGTCTTGGGCTGGACATGGTAGGTATCCTCAGTTTACACCCTCTGTGACACGGTGATTATTTTTCCGAGTCAGCTTTCCTCTGCACCAAAGGAGCAGGGAGTGTGGAGACCGGAGTGTGAGGAGACCTGAGGACACAGAGTGAGTGGGAAGAAGGCTGCCTGAGGGCTCTGTAAATTCCTGATGGCTACAGGACTTCTTGGAAGGGTCATTCTCTAGTTGTATTTCAAAGACTCATGGCCTACTGCAAGATTTAGATCCTCCCTCCCTCCTCACATTTCTTGTTGGTTGGTAAAATGATATTCCCCCTCCCCCATGCATTTGTCTTATTTAGGATCCAAGGCTTTGTCCCAGTTGTACATGTCTTTTCTTGTATCACTGCTGTTTCCCTAAAGAAATGATGCAGGACAGATGGCCCTGTCAGCATGCACCTCTGCTTAAGCTACCAACCCCAGGGGACAGAATAAACAGCGAGATTAAAAACCATGCATTTGTTTTCACACACCTCCAGGAAATTTCCCATTAAATAGTTGGCTGTAATCCATCCATATATCCCTTCCTCTTGCCCAGAAATGATTTGAGCATCCCTAAAATCAAAGGGCTGAGACTCGAAGTAGTTTTCAATGCTCTCAAGGACTTCATTAGCTGCTGTTTCGTTTTGCAACCTATGCAAGGCACAGAACACAAAAGGCTGAGTGCCGAGACAACAGTCTTAAAATAACCTCCCAACTCCCTCAGGCAGGGACCGTTTTCCAGATGTAGGTAAGACACAGGAACCCCCTCTGCAAATTGAAGCTTCCCAGGCAACCATGAAGTCAGGTTGCACTTGTTATCTGTCAAACTGCCAAGCAGGGAAATAGCTACCAGTAAAAATATCACTTGTTCTCTCCTCCCTTACCTGTTCCTATTCTGCTGTCTAGCAGCCAGCTAAAGAGCCTCCTATCCAATCACTGTTGCTCAGATCAGCAGAGGAAAGGAGATTAGTGAAGGCATAGGAGTAGCATAAGTATTCGCTTGGGGCACTATACAAAGAAACCCTCATCAGGCCAGAAGGATGGGGAGCTTAGGAGGGAGGTGGAAAGGAAGAGGGGTTTTTCGCTGTCCCTGCTTTGCTCTTTGGGAGGGCTTTGACATGAGGGGATATGATGGCCATCATGGCTGCCCCTGAATTGAAATCCTTTAGTGTGCTGACCCACGGAGGAGTGGTGACATAGCATTCATATCACCCATGACATAGTGTATTTGTATCATTCATCTGTGCCATTTTATGGAAGAAGGCTCACTTGGGACACTCTTTTCCCTTTCATTCGTGGGTTAAAGAAAGTTGGGGGGCACTGGCTCACTGTTGGCTGAAGAAGAAGAAAGAGCAATGCCACAAGCTGAAGTTCATTCCAGTTCAGTAGCAATTTATCACTGCTTAGAAAATAATAAATAATTTTCCTAGTTTTATTAGTTCCCATCCCAGAGACTCGAATTATCGTTTTTTCTATATTTGACTTTTCTAGTCCAGTACTCTTGCCTGGAAAACCCCATGGATGGAGGAGCCTGGTAGGCTGCAGTCCATGGGGTCGCTAAGAGTCAGACACGACTGAGCAACTTCACTTTCACTTTTCACTTTCATGCACTGGAGAAGGAAATGGCAACCCACTCCAGTGCTTTCGCCTGGAGACTCCCAGGGATGGGAGCCTGGTGGGCTGCCGTCTATGGGATCGCACAGAGTTGGACACAACTGAAGCGACTTAGCAGCAGCAGCAAGTAAAATATCAACTAGTTTCTCAGAAGAAATGGATCACCATCAGGAAGTCGTGAAAGAGTTCACAAAGAAGCGTCAGGATTTAATTTATTCAAGTGTAACACTCACCTTCTTGCTAAGTGGCAAACTTTCTACTCCATGTTTTTTTTTCATGGCTATAAACTACAGAGCCTTTGAATGATTTCTCACTGAGAGGACTGGGAGAAAAAAGCAACCAAAACAAAGTTGACAAAGTTGAGTTTTTTGCTTCCATTAGAAAGAAAAGATAGAAGGAAGGGATTTCTATATCATTTCTGTTTGAGGTAAACACAGCAATCTTGAAAACACACTGCAGAATCCAAGAGTAAGGAGAGAAACCTGACTTCCTTCCACATTCTACTTGGTCAGCCAGGACATAGGAATAGAAAAAAATGAGAGAAAAACTACAAGGAAAAGGTTCAATCCAACTGAAAGTGCTTCATGATCTTTTTGATTATCATCTGAAAGTGACTCTGTTTGCTCCTTTGAACTTTCTGCATGTGGTGAAGAAAATACATGTAATTTTACATTCCTAGGATCATAGACAAAGTAACTTTGCAACCAAATGAATGTCATCTTTTGGGGAGAAAGCTTTATTTTCAAAGTTTAGGGCAGCATCTGCCCTTTAATTTCAGTAATTTTAAGTTTGATGGGTTTTTTAAAAACTGTTTGTCTTTTATTTCAAGGTCAAGGAAATATTATCATGGAGAAAAAAAATGAGAAAGAACATTCAAAAACAATACAATGGGGCTAAAAGTCATGGCTGAAAATTTAGAAGGAACTGCTTAATTGAATGAAATGAGATGTTTATTTTTTATAGTAACTCCAAAGGCTTTGAGGTGAGGAGCAGAATTCCCGTTATTTGAAAGCAGATACTTTCGTGACATTTTGTATGTGGATAGAAGCTAAATAGCTTAGTAGTATAGTGGCTTACATTTAGTGGAACTAAATGCAAGGGTATTAAAATTGTTATTTAGTCACTCAGTTGTGTTCAACTCTTTTATGACCCAATGGACAGTAGCCTGCCATGCTCCTCTGTCCATGGAATTTCCCAGGCAAGAATACTGGAGGGGGTTGCTATGCCCTTCTCCAGGGGACCTCCCCAGATCAGGGATCAAACCTGAGTCTCCTGCACTGGCAGGCTGATTCTTTATCACTGAGCCACCAGGGAAATCCCTGGTGGTCAAAAACAGTTTCTACTTTTCAAGAAAACTAGAAGTACATCCCATGACTAGATTTCATGTTACTTTCCTTTTTTTTCAAAGTTCTTAATAAAATCACCATGGGGAAGGGAATCAAATATAGAACTGTTTCTTTCTGAGTATTAAAACTAAAAGTTTCCCAACTTTTAAAGCCTAAATTTATGGCAGAATATGGGATTCTTTCCCAGAAATAGTTATGTTCTTGGAAAGATGCAACACATTCCTGGCTGTGTTGGTCCAATGGGCTCCTCTGTGCCATTCCAGCTCTTACCTCAGTAATCGCATCCCAGCTGTGGCCCCCAGGTAAACGCAGGTGGATCCATGGAGATGGACTGGAATGTGCCGCTTGACTTTTTGCATGCAATCCTCAAAGGCTTTGGGGGCATCTTGGGGGTTTCCCGCATAGTTGGAGATCCCAGAGCCTGAAGAGCAAGCATTCATCACTTCTTAGCATTCCCAGGAATCAACAAGAGCCATACAACTTTTAAATAAAGCAAATCAGCTCTGGAAATTAATGGGTTTTTGTAGGGGATTGAAAACAGTGTATGTGCTAAGTTCCATGTGGCCACACAGATGAGTCAATTCCCAAAATGTAGAAGGAAAGAATTACAAAAGTGAAAAAAAAATGAGCTGAGACCTGCTGTGAAAAAAGGTTGTCCTTACAGAAATTTCAAATAGAAATAAAAGTAGAGAGAAGAGTACAACAAACCCATGCACCCATCTTCCAGTTTTAGCAGTGATCAGTCTTGCCCCATCGGCACGCTCCCAGTCTCTCCTCATGAAGCAAACTGCAGACATGGTATCATTTCATTCTATAAATATTTCAGTATGTATCATTAAAAGATAAGACATCTTTTAAAGAAACATAACCATAGTCTCATTAGTCTATCTAAAAGTTTAAAAAATAATCACTTAATATAATTAAATATCTAATTAAGATTCACATTTCCTCCATATTCATATTTTTTCTCTCCCTCTACCTCTATCTAATTTGTTTGAACTAGGGCCCAAATAAATTCCACCCATTATAATTGGTTGCCATGTCTTTTAAATCTCCTTTAATATATAGATTCTGCCCTCTCTTTCTATTTTTCTTTGTAATTAAACACTTTTTTCCCTTGCAATTTCATTTGTCCTATAGTTTCCTAAAGTCTAGAATTTGCTGACCGAATCTCCATGGTTCATTTAATGTGTTATTTGGTTTCAGTGTTTTCTATAAATTGGTAACTGAACACAGAGGCTTAATCAGATTCAGGTCTGAACTTTTTCAGAAAGAGTAATTTGTAGGGATGTGCATTTCCAATAAGAGGCACAAGCATCTGGTTGTTTCTCTCTTTGTGCTGTTAATAGGCATCAATGATCATTGCTTAGATCCATTAGCCTATTAGGGTTTGTGAAATGGTGATATTTTATTTTCATCATTCTTGTTTCACTTTTTATCTAAAATGCTTTTAAAAGAAGAAAACTTCCCCATCATTAACTACTTGGTTACCCTACAGTACAGTTTGTACAGGGAAGGCTGGATAGATACCTGCTTGATTCTTTCCCTTTATTTACCAGCTTAAAAAATATTGATTGTAGACTTCCCTGGCAGTCCAGTGGTTGACTCCACGCTTCCAATGTAGGGGGTGGAGGTTCAATCCCTGGTTGGGGAACTAATATCCCACATGCCACATGACCAAATAAATTTTTTAAATTTATATATGTGCTATATATATATATATATATATGTATATATATATATATATATATATATA
>SJYV01012696.1:368417-443222 GCA_006410875.1 Neotragus pygmaeus | reverse complement strand
TGGAGATGCTATATATATATATATATATATATATATATATATATATATATAGCATCTCCAGTATATTCTTAACCAATGAGGAATTTTATTTGTTTGTTTAATATCTTTAAGAGCTTATGAATCTACAGATATGTTTGATATGTAATATTGCAGTTATTATTATTATTGATGGCCTGTTTTTATCCAGTGGTGCTTTCTTCAGTTTGGCAGCTGAGTCCTTGTGACATGATCCCAGAAACCTTTAAGAACTTTTCTGCTTTCTGATATGATGAGATGTATCAGTGACCTATATACTTCCTGCCCCAGATCTGGAATCTGCCGTTTCTCCAAGAAATCCTGATTTCTTTTATTGAGTAATAGTATCTAGTATCCAAAATTTAGAAGTCAGGATGCTCATTGCAAGCCTTTCCAGAAGACAGACCTAGAGAAAACTTTATTTCAGGAGAAAACAGGTCATGAATTCTTAGTGGTATTTCTAATTCAGAACTTCAGTTTTTCCCTTGAATTCACTGATCTTGTATCTTTATCTTCCTTTTCCTATGCTAAAAATCCTGTTCCCCAGCCCCTCCAACTTAATAACTCATTTGCTTTATTTCACAATCCACATGCAACAGTCTCCGTATGACAGTGACAATACCAGCACTACCACCAGTTGTAGGATTATTGAAAACAATTTAAATTTTTTGAAGTTCTTTTTGTCCATAGGGTATATCCTGTTAGGCATATACAAGTGTCCATACATCAAGTCTTCTTGAAACACATACATGCTAATTTGTCTCCAGATGGTCTATGGCTGCTAAAGTAGGAGAGTTAAATGGTTACAACAGAGATCATGTGGCCAACAAACGAAAAATATTTATCCTCTAGCTCTTTACAGGAGAACGCAATGGCACCCCACTCCAGCACTCTTGCCTGGAAAATCCCATGGACAGAGGAGCCTGGTGGGCCACAGTCCATGGGGTCACTAAGAGTCGGACATGACTGAGCGACTTTCACTTTTCACTTTCATGCACTGGAGAAGGAAATGGCAACCCACTCCAGTGTTCTTGCCTGGAGAATCCCAGGGATGGGGGAGCCTCATGGGCTGCCATATATGGGGTCGCACAGAGTCGGACACGACTGAAGTGACTTAGCAGCAGCAGCAGCAGCTCTTTACAGAAAAAGTTTGCTGTCCCCTAACTTCGATGATTTATTGGCACCTCCAGCTTAATATATTCAAAACCAGATTCCTTAATCTATGCCACAGCCCCAACCCCCAGTGTTGCCCCCTCTCAGGAGACAGTACCTTCAGTCCCTTCATGCACACAGTCACTCAGGTCAGAACTGACGCTCGGGTGCCATCAGCCAGGATGCCATACATTAAAACGATCGTAAAATATTGTTGGCTCTACTTCCAAAATACCGCTGAAATCTCAGCATTTCTCACTCCTTCCCCAGAACCATTCTCAATCAGTGTTTCTCAGCCTCCACACGACTGACCTTTTGGGCTGGATCATTCTTTGTTGTGGGGACTGTTCTGCAAGTCGTGCGATGGTTAGCAGCATCCTTGTTCTCTACCACTAGATGCTAGCAGCACCACAAAGCCCAGTTGTGAAAACCAAAAACCACCACTTCCCTGGTGGTCCAGTGGCTAAGACTCCATGCTTCCAATGCAGGGGCCTGGGTTTGATCCCTAGTCAGGGAACTAAGATTCCCATATGCCACAACTAAGACCTGGTGCAGCCAAATAAATTCATTAAATAAATAAAAATAAGTTAAAAAATAATGTCCCCAGATAGTGACAAATGTTCCCTGGGGGGCAAAATTGCCCTGCGTTGAGAAGCACACATCTAGGCTAGACCACCCAAACATCACCTCCCACTTGCACTGCTCTAGTAACCCTGGTTTCCCTGCCTCTAATCTTAGTCTCTTGACGACATGTTCTACATTGACATAGCGATCTGTTAAAATGATGTCATCTCGTGTTAGCTCATTGGTCAGAATCTCCTAATGGCTTCCCAATATACTTCGAACAAAATTCATTTGAGTGGAAGTCAAGCCCCTTACTTCATCTCAAGGTCCTCCCTGAGCTGGCCTCTGTGACAACTCCGGCCTCATTTCTCACTTGAATCTCTTACTCATTCTACTCCAGTCACACTGGCCCCTTTGCTTTTCCTAGAAAATGCTGAGCCGCTGCCACCCGTGGTCTTCTCTCTTGCCAAGCCCTCTGCTAGCACGTTCTTCCCTCAAACATATGCATGGCTCACCCCCTCATCTCACTTTAGTCTCTGCTTAGCTGTCACCTTCTTTGCTCTCCCATGAAATCACATGATTACTTTCTATCCACCTAGCTGGCTTACTTTCTCTTCACAGCATTTCTGACTGACATCATATACCCACTTATTTGCTGTCTTTCCTTCATTAGACTGTAAGTTCTATAACAGTAGAGACTTTGTACATTTTGGTTATTTTAGAATTCCCAGTGTCAAGAACAGTTATTAGCAAATAGCAAGTACCCAAATAAATATTTATTAAATATATGAATCAATCAATCAGTGAGATTTTCAGATCAGCCCACCACACTATAGGAAGGGGATTGTGTGGTTCAATCTAGAGCAAACAAAATATATTTCTGCAAGAACTGATCTCTGGACAGGAACTGTTTAGGAGCCTTGCTAGAATATTGAAATGTGGGGTATTTGAGCATGTCCCTCAGGGACCTATTTTCATAAGGTTCCCTTAAGCCTCCCAGAGGGAAAAGGAGATTGGGTTCACAGGCTCATGGAATACTGGGGTGCTCCAATGAAAGATCTAAAAGTGCTATTCCAATCTGAGAAGAGAGGGCTGGACAGCTGGCGTAAGACTTACTTGAGGTGGGACAGGAGCAAAAGACATGTTCTGAGCAAAAGATGGTTTTCAACACTGTAGTGACCTGGTCCCTAGAGCAACTTTTTAAGGTATTTCAATGGAGATTGTTAAGTCTAGTCTCGGTGGAGTTGAAAAACATTTTTAACTGCTGGGGTAAAGGGAAAACATGACTGTCACCTCTGAGAGAAGGCAGCAGGAAGCCTGAGCAGTGCATCCTGCACAAGAGATGAGGGACAGGCAAGGAACCAGTGACCCTCAGAGAATGGCTTTAAAATAAGCAGCCAGAGTAACAGACACGGGCATGGCGCCCAGGAGCTAAGGCAGCACCCACTGAGCTCACAGGAAACAGCAGCACCTGAGGATGGACGCCCACCACGAATGCCCTGAGAAAGGCATTTCTAAGGCCCTGGGCGTTCAGGAAACACCACTAGGCAAGCATACATTCCCCACTCCCTCACACTGGCCAAGGCAGGGAGTCCTGGGGAAATCGGCAACCGAGAAACTGGAAGCCCAGAGTGTGCTTGGCGAAGCCACTTGTCTTCCAGTGGATGACACTTGCCAAACATCAGCTCTGTTATTTGAGCTGTAGTTTGTGGTCTTCTGGTCACTCCAAGTATATATATGGATCCCTGAGGCTACTGTGATCAAAGAGAGAAGATCCATTTATGGATGTGATGTGGGCTCCATGACCCTGCCCCTCCCCTAAATCACATCCAGGGTGGGCCAAGGGCCCCTGCCCCTGAGAGCCTGCCTGGGTCTCTCCCCACAAAAGTGCCACCTCTTCCTACAGTTTGAGGCCATCACGGCTGACTTTGCTGAACTGTCCTCCCAGGGGTAGAGGCAGATCTTACAACTATGTTAGAACAGCCTTTTAGCAAGAATATCCACTGGGCATTCTAAAGTGTGGTGCCACGTAATTGATAGCTAACAGTTATTGAGTGCCGACTGTATGCCAGGTCTTTGCTACCTGCTTTATATGTGCTGGTGCTCAGTTGCTAAGTTGTGTCTGACTCTTTGTGACCTCATCGACTGTAGCCCGCCAGGCTCTCGGGAAGATCCCCTGAAGGAAGAAATGGCAACCCACTCCAGTATTCTTGCCTGAAAAATCCCATGGACCTGCTTTATATATATTATGTCATTTAATCCAAATCACTCCTGTGGGGTGGGTATTACTGTTATGCTTTTTATTTTAGAGATAAGGGAGTCAAGATGCAGAGAGCTCAGATAAGTTTCCAGAGCTTTTGTAGTAGGGATGAGGGTGATGTCTTAATCACTATCCTACATTACCATCTCTGCTTGGAGTGGCTGGTCTGTCTTTCCTAAAAAAGCATCCTGTTTCATGCTTCAGAGTGAAGAAATAGCTCAGAAGTTAGGAGAACAGAGATGGGATCTCTGGCCGAAGTTTCAGAAAGGCTGCTGCTGCTGGTGAACTGCAGGTAATGATGCAAGCAGTGCTCAGACGACATGGAAGTTCCCTGTTGTGAGGAGCCGAGAGAAGTGCCGCACAGATGCCCCTTTAAGTAAGGCTTAGTGTCCAGATGTTAGTTCCTTCGGGGTTTTCTTCAGCTGCAGAAAACTGTCTTGGTCAATACTTTCTTCCCAAGCTGGCAACATCCAATAACTGACAGTGACAGGAGGAATCACCATCCAGTCATTTCTGACCATTTATAGCCAGTGCAGGACACCTCTAATCGGCTGGAGCTCTGCTACGCCTGAGTTGCAATCTGGCTTCTCTTTCTATGCAATCCTCCTCTTTCTGCCTCCTTTCCACGGGTGTGGATCACTCGTCACTCCCTTGCACCCCAGCCTCTGTCTGCACATCTGCTTCTTAAGACCCTAACTGTGATACCTATGTCCCAGGGTCAGCAAGCTCCTGGCTGCCCTCTGTGGAAGGGCAGATGATCAGAATGCACCCTGGTTATCCAGAGACATCTCCTGGTCTCTCTACAGGAAAGGCTAATTCTGCTTCCCAACATTTTCTATACCATGATCTGCAAGAGAGTATTCTATTTGAGCAGCTTATTGAGGGAAATGAAGGAAGTTGCTTGGGGCGACTGGCCCAGAGTCTAACTCATCCTCTAGGCCAAAGGTATCCCTGTAACCTATCCTGTACACTCGTTGGGAAGATCCAGACCAAGTCAAAAATCATAGTGCGCTAAAGAGGGTGGCACATACGTATACACTCACTAACTGGGCTTGATTATGTGGCCTAAAGATTTAATTGTAAAAGGCAAATTTATTATAAAACTTTTTTTGTTTTGATTGTGCCACATGGCCTGAACCTGTGACCCCTGCAGTGGAAGCGTGGAGCCTTGACCACTGGACTGCCAGGGAAGTCCAAAACTTTCGATAGAAAAATCTCTTTATGACTTCAAGTTAGGGAAGGATTTCTTAAATAAAACATATAAAAGAGCAAACGAAAAGGGAGAAGACTGATAACTGTACCTTCGTAAAAATTGAGAACTTTTATTCATCAAAAGACATCATGAAAAACTAAAAAGACAAACCGTAAACTGTGAGAGATATTACCAACAATATAATAATAATATAGCAAAGCATTCATATTCGGAATAAAGACAAAGAATTCCACAACTCAATAGGAAAATGTCAAGCAATTCAGTAGAAAAATGAGCAAAAGACGTGAACAGACATTTCACAGAAACAGAAATAGTCATAAGTATATAAAAAGATACTTAACCTTATTAGTAACCAGGCAAATACAAATATCCCTCAACAGGGAAAAATGAACCAGGTACTCATACAAACAGAGATGGATTTTAAAAACCAAGTGGTAGTGAACAAAGCAAATTACAGAACAAATGTTTGCTTCTTAATGTATAATATGCGCTTGATTCCATTTCCAAAACCAGGAAAAACTAAATGCATAAGGACAAAACTATAAAAAAGAACAAGTAAATAGTCAACGTAACATTCAGGATATATTGTGGAGGAAGCAGGAAGCTCATGGAGGGTCATTAAAGACACTGATAACGTTCTGTTTCAGAGTTGGCAGCTCCCTAGCCATATACAGTTCACCATGTTCTTTTATACAGCCTATGAACTGAGATATTCGTGCATTATTTTTAGATGGTGTTGAACATTTTTTTTAAATAATATTTTGTGACATTTGAGAATTATTTGAAATTCAGAATTTCAGGGTCCATAAAGAAAGCTTTACTGGAACAGAGCCACACAGCCTGTTTGTTTACAGATGGTCCATCTCTGTCTCTTTTCACCCTCCCCTCCCACCATACACAGCCAACTGGAGTATAATTTTCCTATTGGAGTATAATTTTCCATGAGTTTCTCGCATTTCTGCATGTCTTATGAGCAGAGGCACTCCCTGCTATTGTTCTGGACTATCTGTTCAGGGATATTTGCATAATGAACAGGCTAAGAAGATACGGATAATGTTTCCCTCCAGAGCAAGGCAGGCACCCATTATAAATCTTTCAAGTTCTTTAATCTCAGGGTTCCTTTTTGGTAATACAACCCACTGTGTAAGCAGGTACCATCTGGTGCTCTCTACACATCACCCTGTGCAAATTGGGGCTCAGAGAACCAGGACAAGAAAACGCTGATCCTTGGGCATTTGTGTGAGCAATAAACTCTCCTGTGTTTCTGACAAGAGTTTTGGGTCTTTCACCAGCATCCGTATCACACCATTCACAGTTCTTGACACCCCTGCCTCCCATTTTACAGATGAGAAATCTGAAATCCAGAGAAGGGAAGGGGCTAGCCTAAGGTCACTGTACTGAAAAGTAGCAGCGCTAACAAGAGGTCTCATATTTCCCTGACACCCAGCCCAGTGCTCGCTCCTCGCCTCCAGGCAGTATTTCAGGACCCTGAAGGCCTCCAAAGGACATTAGGACTCTCCCTTCTTCCCTTGGGCCTTACCTTTCACGTTGCATTTGAAGGTTTGACTGACCACTCCAGTATTATTCTCCTTCTCTGCTGGCCATTGATACACGTAGATTGTGGTTCTGGAAGACCCGGCATCGAGTACAATTCCATACTGAATAAAAGGGGGGACAGAGAGTTAACTACAGGCTCAGCCTCTCTGAGGACCCCTTTTCCTAGAGAACCACTGAGAACCCTGAGTCATCCCAAGAGTTTAACCCACACCGCTTCCTTTATATAGAACCTGACCAAGAAGAAAAAACTATTTTCTCCAAACCAACTTTGTTTCTGTAGACTGGAGGGAAGGGTGGGGCGGAGGTGGGTCAGGTGTTCGAGGCCACAGTTCTCAGCCGGTTCACAGTGGAATCACTTAGGGAGCTTTTGAAGTTCCCAATGCCAAGGCTACACCCGAGACTCATTAAATCAGAATCTCTGTCAATCGACCCAGGCACAAACAGTTCTTAAAGCTCCCATGGTGACTCCGATATGCAGCCAAGGTTAAAGTCAAGGATTGTGCATGCAAAGACAATCTCCTGATTTCTCTTCATCCAGCTTCCGCAGGGTGGAGGTGGGGGAGGTCAGAAGCCACCTGGGTCTCAGAGGAAAATGAATCGTCAGTCACCTGCTACCGTTTCTTCTCCAAACTTCCAGGACTATCCGCCTGGGAATAAGCAACCAATAGGAAACCATGGTAGGAAGTACTTAAGGAGGAAAAAATCAAAACACGAAAGATTGTTGATATCATCTCACTTTGGTGACTCATGTGTGGAAGAATGGACAGGAGGGTATTGCCAGCCATCTCACCCAGCTTGAGGCAGTTACCAGAGAGCTTTGCTTGAAGGCGTGGCCCAGCCCAGGCCCTGGACCAGACCTGCCCAGGACGGAGCACGCAGTAGCAGCTAAGGAGCACAGGAATGAGTTGTGCTGACCTAGGTCAATATCTGGCTGGGCTGGAGTCAGCCCAGGGCATCAGAGGCTTCTGGGTGGCAGCTTTTCCCCAATTCCTCTGCCACTGAGTTAGCCTAGCCTGTCTCAGAGAGGAAGATGACGTTGGGTTTTGGAGGCAGGTCAAATAGAATGGGTTCCTACTTTTCCAGTATTGTGTAAGAGACCTAACCTCTCTGGATTCCATCATTTTCAGACAACTTCCTTTTGGAAGTAAATAGGAGACCATCTGGCTAATGCTTACTAGCTGTTCAATAAGTACAGGCTACATAGAAAAACCAGTAAGCAAAATAAATAAAATTACAAAGCAAGAAAAAGAGGAAAGAAAAGTGAATAACACTTCTTAAACCCAACTACTGTTTTAACACCTTGTTATATATCTTTTCCAATGGTCTTCTGTGCATACAACTACACATACACTTATGTTTCATATGTTTTTAAAGCAACACAGGATATACTACACAGAAGCTTCTCCAATGCTCTTTTCTTACTAAAACAGTATATCAAGAACATCTTTCCCTATCAGTAAAAATACTGACATCATGATTTTTAAGACATTCATCACATTGACTGTGAGATGTACAGTAATTCATTTAACCAATCCCCTGATTCAAAACTCTGCCATGAACACTTGCTTCATTTGAAACAGGAGCAAATAAAAAAGTGTTACTCCAGCTCCTCCATTCTATTAAGATTTAGAACACCCTGTGTACACTGATATTTGAACTTGAACAGCCTCTTCAACTTGGCTCTTCAGTTTGATGACGCGTGTTGCTTGGGAACCTGACATGACACCCCTCTATGGCGAACAAGGGAGGCATTGTTCACAGTCTGTTCCAGGCAGAGGCTCCACATGAGATTAAAGCACAGGTTGAAACTGAAGGAAATCCGGCACTCCAGAGTCTGAGCCTCCGTGTCAGTGCTTGCTTTCCTTCCCCCTGCTGCCAGCCTGCTCACTACCCCTCCACCAGCCCCTCCAGGCCAGGTACTGATAGGAGAGCGAGCATAAGAAGGCAGCCACTCTAGAAGATACCACACTGTCTACCCCCAAACCTTCTTTATTCCAACCCTTCATGAAGAACGCTTAGGGTTCCTGGGCCAAGATCAGAAAGAAAGAAGAATGTCCATTTTCATTTGTAACTCCAGAAAAATGGGATTTAGTTTTCACCACAGTGGGTGCCTCCAGAGACTTTGCTCTGAGATTTGCAGGGGAAATGGCGGCCCCTTGGGTACCTGCTGATGTACTGACAGCAGCCTTGAGGCCCAGGGCTACTTCCTACTAACACAATCCACCCCCACCCCACCATCTTTCACTGGCATTTTCAAAAGTGGAAAAATTGGTCTTTAACCAGTTTTCAGAGTTCATTTGCCTAGATCAGTGCAACTCAATATGGTTCCATGGAGGAAGGTGTAAGAGGAGAATGAGTTTCATTCACTTCAATGAAGTGGGTGATGTTTGGGTGAAAAGCAGCAAGTCACCCTCTGTTTAATGCACTGTCAGAAAAAAAAAAAAAATAAACATGGCCTGATGCAGAACTGAAGACACACTCAGTGGGTCAACCGAAAAGAAACAGTCTTCCATATTAACCCATGGTCATGGACTGTGTGAGCTTCTAGGAAAAGCAAAAGCAATGATCACATGATCAGCTTTCTTAGATGTGTTTATCATTATCATTATCATTACTCTTACTATAATAGAATAGGGATAGTAATAAACATTTGCTGAACCCTTATAATATGTCAGGCAGTGCAGAAAGGGCCTTAGTGTCACATTTATAGGGCAGGTGTTATCATCATCCCCACTTGACAGATGGGAAAACTGAGGCTCACAGAGGTAAATAATTAGCCAAGGTCACAGACTTGGGATCAAGCTGGGGTCCGACTCTCAAACCTGTACCCATAGCCCCTATACTTTCCCTGAGTTCCAAGAAAAACGAGTCTTTTTTAAAATGTATTTTTAATAGAAGGATAATTGCTTTACAATATTGTATTGGTTTCTGCCATACGTCAGCATGAATCACCCATAGGTATATATATGTCCTATCCCTCTTGAACCTCCTTCCCACCTCCCACCCCATCCCACCTCTCTAGGTTGTCACAGAGCCCCAGTTTGAGCTCCCTGAGGCATACGGCCAATTCCTGCTGGCTCTCTGCTTTACCTGTGGTAATGTATATGTTTCCTTGCTACTCTCTCCGTTCGTCCCGCCCTCTCCTTCCCACTCTGTGCTCACAAATCTGTTCTCTGCATCCGTGTCTCCGTTGCTGCCCTGCAAATAGGTCCAGCAGTACCATCTTTCTAGGTTCCATAGAGATGCATTACTATATGATATTTGTTGGAGAAAAACAAGTCTTAACAGGGTGACTGATGAGGAAGAAGGTGCCTGCTATGGTATGGCAGACTTTGTTCAGACAAAAGACCCTTGAAAGCAAACTCTTAGTTAAGTGGTGTGCAGATCTGGGTGGAGAGAAGGACCAATGTGAATAAGGAGCCAGGGCTTTCTAGAAAGGAAGAAACCAATTACCCAACTCTTTGTTTTCCAAGAGGTAAACCAGGGTGGGCCACAGGGCACCTGATACCCAGGTTGATGACGAGAATGGACGAGGGTTAGAAGGAGATGGTTTAAACACAGCCCGGTCCAGTTGTTGTGCTTTGGAGAGTTGTGTGACCCAACCAGGGCTCTAATGTGACCAGAGCACGTCATGGCAGAAAAGCAGTGTCCCTGAAGCCTGGGACTCTGCATGCCCTTCTTCAACAGTGACACCATGTGGGTGCGAGCGGCAGTGGCAGTGGCACTGGGATATTGATCAGATGGGATTGAGAGGCTTCAGGGCTTCTCAGCAACTGTGATGGGCCAGGAGGGTAAAGCCTCAAGAGGCAGTTATCAGTCTTAATGATAATAAAGCACCAGGGTAGGTGAAAAACAAAGGCAACATTGTCATGTTTATTCTTCAAGCCGATAGAGCAGGTCAAACCAGTAACAATGATAAAGGGATATTTCCATCACTGCCTAAATTTTAATAGTTCCACCGTATGAGATCAGTCCTGAGTGTTCATTGGAAGGACTGATATTGAAGCTGAAACTCCAATATTTTGGCCACCTGATGCAAAGAGATGACTCGTTTGAAAAGACCCTGATGCTGGGAAAGATTGAACGCAGGAGGAGAAGGGGACGACAGAGGAGGAGATGGTTGGATGGCATCACCTACTCAATGGACATGAGTTTGGGTGAACTCTGGGAGTTGGTGATGGACAGGGAGGCCTGGTGTGCTGCAGTCCATGGGGTCACAAAGAGTTGGACATGACTGAGCAACTGAACTGAACTGAACGGAACACTTAAATAAAACAAGGTCAGGTGGGCCAACACTGGATTTAATAGCCAGGTATCTTGACCTCTCATATGGGTCTTGAGGAACATTCCAGGGGCCCCTATATAGGCAGACCACCATGGAGCTGGCCCCTCAGAACCACTAGCTGCACACAAAGGCAAGATGAGGCAAGGTATGAAAACACAGACAATAAAAAATTAATATATTTTTTCATTTTTTTTATATTCACTGCCTCCACCTCCACACTGCCCTTCCCACCCCCAGCACACATTGCACAACAGAAGGACAGGTCTCTGGACAGCCTGAGGAAAGCTGCATGTGAAGGGCCCCCTTCCAAGCTGTCATTTCACTCCAGCTGGCCCACAACATCTGTCTTTTCTCACACCTAACTCTTTCAGTGAAACAGGATGAGCCCCTAAGCCAATATTCTGATGTCATACAACTCATTCTCCTACAGCCGGGGCTGAAGAAATTAAAAATCCCCTCTCTGGACTGTCTGCTAATGAGGATATACATACCCATCCTTCCAAACTCTTGCCTAAGGCCTTTGTTCTCTGCTTTTTTCTTCCTTCTATGCCAATTATGTTATTTCTAATCTGTGTAATCTCAGGAAGCTATTTGCCCTTTCTGTTCCTCTGTTTTCTCGTTTTCAAAGTCGGAATGAAAATAATCTACCTATGGGGTGACAGTCACTGAGGGTTCCCTCACCCCTGTGATGTCCACTTATGTATGCACTTTCTACCTGCCTGAAGGCAGTCTCCACTGGCCCAGCCAACCTAAGCTCACAATATGCCAGAAATACTAAAGAGCTTATGTCCCCCAGGGAGCTCTTGATGGGCACATTCCCTTGTCCCATGGAGATGTGTACCCAGAGTGCAGCTAGAGCTGGTTGCTTTGATTTATGGGGTCTAAGGGTGGTACTGGGCTTCCCAGGTGGCATTAGTGGTAAAGAACCTGCCTGCCAATGCAGGAGATATAAGAGACATGGGTTCAATCTCTGGGTTGGGAAGATCCCCTGAAGGAGGAAATGGAACCCCTCTCCAGTAGTCTTGCCTGAGAAATCCCATGGACAGAGGAGCCTGGCGGGGTATGGCCCATAGGGTCGCAGAGTCAGACATGACTGAAGCAACTGAGCACGCATGCACAGGGTGGCACTAGGGTCTAAGAATGGTTACTTGCCCCCCAAGTTGCTCCTGCAATTCAGCACCTTCCTGTCTCTGTGCCCGTCCTCCCGTCCTCCCCTCCTCCCTTCCTGTGCAAAGGAGGACATGTTTTCCTATCAGAGGCTAGTATCTCCTCCTGGGCTCCCTGTTCAAAACTTAGGATCAAGGAACAGTTGGAAGTAAATGAAGAGAGCCCTGGCGGTGGGCAAAGGAATGTTGCTCATCCACTGAGCAAACCTGTGTTTCCTCACTTGCAAAATGGTGGTGACAGGGCTTGTCCATCTTCCATAGTTGGCGCAAGATTTCAGTGAAATAATTCAGGGAAAAATGCTCACTCAACTGACTAGCAATTTACAAAGAGTAAGGAGATGGTATTTCCTCTAGTTGTACTCCTGATTTTATACAGTTTATAGAAGAAGGCAGTGCCTGGAGCTTGAGAAAATAGCTTCTCTAGGCCTTAACTAATGTCTTTGGACAGCCAGATAATTTGTTTTCCTCTCACCACTGGACAGCTGCATGAGGCTTTTCTTTTTCTTTTTTATTCATGTTATTCATGGGAGGCTGAGATTCTTAAGTAAAATATAAAAGAACAAAGTTCTGTTATCTAGGAAAGATTTTAGCAAATTCTCTGGCAATCCAGTGGTTAGGACTCAGCATTCTTACTGCTGGGGCCTAGTTGGGGATCCCTAGTTGGGGAATTAAGATCCCACAAGCTTCTTTTTGCAGCCAGAAAAAATTTAATTAATTAATTTAAAGGCAGACAGAAAGAAAGAAACAGATTTTCCTCTAATCCTTTAGCAAAGTGGACTCTGGATGGTAGATCAAACTCAACCACAGTCAAGGCAAAAATGGTTCTTTTTATCTTTTAAAAACCTCTATATCAAATATAGCCCATGAACAATCCCTAACAGCAGGAAGATACAGAAAAGACCCAAGTTCAAAGATAAATACTAAATGAGATTCAAATAACATGGTTCCTATGGCCCTCCATCTCAGAGTGGCTTTCATAGCTTTAAAGAGTCATAAGAAGAGAAAAAGAAAAGAAGGTATGCAATAGAGACTACAAGCGGCTCTCAACACCTAAAATATGTACTGTCTGACTCTTTATGGAGGAAGTTTGCTGACTTCTACTCAAAATAATTGAAGGACTCACTGATTCTCTTCACCTTTCACTTGACAGTCCCTCAGGGGGTCACCTCCTGTCACCCTTACAGCCAAGGCAGAGGGCTATGTACAGTTCTGTCTACCAGAGTCCATCCATTCGAGGGCTGACAGAGGTCTCTGGAACTTAACATAAGGCCCTGAGTAATTTCGGTGGGGGGAGGAGTCAGAGGGATCATGGCATACTTCTAGACTCAAGAGAGGTAGCACAGCACAGATCAAGGAGACTTTTCAGGTCCTTGGTTTTGTTTACCCAGGTTAGGCCAGAAGCAGAGCCTGAGTCTCCTGGTCTCTGCTCATGAGCAGGGCTGGGTCACTTGGGGAGACTGACAAGCTGTTAAATCTTTGGTAGCCATCCATAATTCTTGGCAACAAAGTCTGGCTTTGGTTCCAACAGTCAGGAGTCAAAGCAAGACCACATCATCCTAGGAGAAGGTGTCACCACTATCAATCTGTCACCTCAAACACCACAAACCTAGCATGTCCAGTCTTTCTCCCTGGGCCTTAGCCCACCTTTCCCTGGCTCTAGTTGGAGGTGAGGAAGGGCAAGAATTTTCTTCTCTTCTAACTCATAGCTTGAGAGTCATTGATGCCAGAGCCCATTTCTTCCCTTCAGTGCCAACCCCTTCACACCTACCTTTGGTCCTGGAAAGAGGACCTCTTTCTGGTGTGTCTGGATGAGTGTGATAGCCATAAGCACCACAATGCTCAAAAACAAGACCACCAAGGCGATGATGGCTGGAGTTCGGGAGAGGACCTTGAGGCCTAAAATGAGGAAACCCAGAAGACACATGAGGGGGAGTCAGGAACAGGGCCCTGCCCTTCTTCGTACAATCTGTGAATTGGGTGCTTAATTGGGTGCTTAGCTGCATGCATAAGTCATTTCCTCTGGCTTTTTTGAGACCCAAAGATTTAGAACTACAACTGGGCTCAAATACCCATTTGAGTATCTTTCCTCCAAAGAGTGGACTAAAACGACATTTGCAAGGAGGGTGTTCATAGTCTAGCTCTCTGGTATTTCCCAAAGTGTGTTATGCATATTACTGGTTGTGCCTGAGATGATTTCCAATAACATTTATTTCAATGTACATTTGAAAATTATGAGTTTTCTATTAAAGCAGGTGATATAATATTCCATTTAAAAATAACCTCAGATAAATAAGAAATTCCTATTGTATTTCAGATACAATCAATGATTATAAAGTTTAGTATGTGGTGACATTGTCAAACAGATGGTAATGTGTCTGAATTCCAAAGATGTGTGGGTGCCCAGTAAGAATTCAGTCTCAGTCATTTTTCCTGTGTCTATAGTAAAGACATAGACATCTTTACAAATAAAGAGTAAGTAGACCCCAATCCATATGTTCCCTCCCAAAGGGGTCATGTAATCTCTGGTGTTTATATTTTAATCATAACATGTAAATGCAAAAGAAGAAAAATGTAGCATATGAGTTGTCTTCAACTAAATATATCACCTCTAAGTAAAGATAATTATATAATTATGTGCATTATATGATAATATATAATGTAGAATAATGGACTATTTCTATTTATTAAATTTAAGCTAATATTTCCTAACTAGATCATTATGAGCAAATATTTACTTGGGTCTTAACATACCAGTGCGGGCTAATGAAAATTTCATAAATAAAGTAGCAAATATGTTTATTTTAAAAAAAAGGAAAGAAGGAAAAAAACTTTCTGAAATGATTCCATTTATGTTAAGCTCTAAAACAGGCGGGTGATAGAAATCAGAACAGTGATTGCACAAGGGGCTGGGGCAGGCACTTTCTAGGGAAATGAAAATGCTCTTATATCTAAATAGGATTGTAGGGTATATGAGTGTATGCATTTTTCAAAATTTATCAAACTTTCCAAAGTCCTTTGGAAAAAAATTGAAAATCACAGCAAACCAGCTCCTTTAGATACAATTTCCCTTAAAAAATATTCTTATAAATTGTCCATTTTCTAAAAACATAATCCTTCCAGAAGGTGAGAATACCAAATTTAGGGACACAACTTAAGATCTATCCATTTCACTATATATGAAAGAAGTGAAAGTCGCTCAGTTGTGTCAGACCCAGGTCTCCCACATTGCAGGCAGATTCTTTACCGTCTGAGCCACAAGGGAAGCCCAAGAATACTGGTGTGGGTAACCTATCCCTTTTCCAGGGGATCTTCCTGACCCAGGAATCAAATGTGGGTCTCCTGCATTTACCAGCATAAAGAATCTACCTGCATTGTGGAGACCTGAGTTTGATCACTGGGTCCCAAGATCCCCTGGAGGAGAGCATGGCAACCCACCCCAGTATTCTTGCCTGGGAAATCCCATGGACAGAGGGGCCTGGTGGGCTACAGTCCATGTGGTTGAAAAGAGTCGGACATGACTGAGCCACTAAACCACCACCACCACCACTACCTATCACTGTATATAACTTATACCTAATTTTTTTAAAGATAAAAAGACATTAAAGTAAAATATTGACTAAATAATAGATCCCATGGACAGAAGAGCCTGGTAGGCTACACCCCATGAACTGTAGCCTACCAGGCTCTTCTGTCCATGGGATTTTCCAGGCAATCGTCCTGGAGTGGATTGCCATTTTCTTCTCCAGGGGATCTTCCCAACCCAGGGATCGAACCCTGGTCTCCCGCATTGTAGACAGACGCTTTACCGTCTGAGCCATGAGGGAAGTCATCACTATATATAACTTATACCTAATTTTTTTAAAGATAAAAAGACATTAAAGTAAAATATGGACTAAATAATAGTCTTGGTAGAACTATTATAGCATAAACATAAGTGGTGACACTCAAATGGCTGAACTATGATAAACACTAGCATAACAGGAAGATCACTGAATTCAGAGGATCCAAATATATCTCACCAATTGAGTATCTAAATTAATTAAAAGTAAATAAATTTTTAAAATTCAGTTTTTCAGTTACACCAGCCACTTTCTAAGTGTTCAGTAATCAAAAGTGGCTATCATATTGGACAGTGTAATTACAGAACATTTCTACCATCACAGAAAGTTCTATTGAACAGCAATAGGGTAGAACCTGTCCTATTCTGGAACATCTACTTTTAGATCATCATAAGCTATTGTTTACATTATTTCTAGGAGATATTTTCTTGGAAGAAAAAAAAAGAGCATATATTTACTACCATTTAGAGTTAGATTCAGCCTCAATATCCAGTCACATCACAGTGCTCATTACTTGGGGAGGGCAGTCTTGCAGTGGGTCTCAATATCTCAGAAGAGCCAACTCTTAACTACCTCACCTGATTCCCCTGCAGTATCAATACTGCCACAGACACATCCTGATGTCCAAGGTGCCTTAATTTTCCTACCTTGATACTGGGAGTGAACTGGAGGGGAATTTGTCAGCGTGTATCAAAATTGCAAGTGTATATACCATCTGCCTCACAATCCCATTTCTGGGAATTTATTCCACAGAACTGGTCCCAAGTGTGTTAAATGACTTGTACACCAATTTACTCACTGTGGAATCATTTGTCATAGCACCTGGAGGGAGGCCAGCCACTGTGGAGTTAACCTTCAGAGCCCCTGAAGGGGTCTTGGCTCACTTTTCTGTGATTCCAGATCAAAGGATATGACCCAGACAGAAACCATTTTATCCACAGAGGCAAATTTTTGCACCAACTGTTAAACAGTGTGTATGCCAGGTCAGTTATATACAAGACAGGTAGAAGTTTAATCTGCCAAGTTAAACTTGTCCTTTGGAAGGAATGTAACAAGTTAGTCTGCGTGTGTGATGTTACAGTATATGTGTTAAACTATCGAAGTATTTTGAATACCAATTTAGGGGTACCACTAAAGAACATCTGTCCATGGGGCGGAACTGGGGGTGATACCTAAGCAGTCTTCTGACCACAGCCACGAGCCTAGCCTCCTAAGTCTTCTGCGCTTCAGCAGTTTTCAGGTAAAAAGCTGTGATTACTTTAAGCAAACCCTTGCTCCAGCAGAAAAGCCTATCGTAGACCAAAGTGGACTAGACCAGGTCTCATTCATTTGGGGAACTGCAGCCTAGAGCTGTGCTGTCATTAGGGCTGGACAAACACTGTAATTACCAGGTGCCTCCCAAGAGTGGAGAGGCCAGATCCTTCTAGGCTTCCACACAGAGCAACTGCAAAATGTGCTCCAGAGGCAGGCAGGACAAGCTCAGAAGTGTGTATGTATGTGTGTGTGCGTGTGTATGCAAATTCTACCCATGTGCCTGCAGTAAAAGGTGGTAACCANCACTAACAACACTAACATACATTTATGATATATTGGCTCCCTCCTTCCCCTCCACCATCTTTCTACATGTTAAAAACATTTTCTCTTTTATTCAACAGACTACTTCATTGAAAACGGCCTTAAATTCTTTCTAGGAAGAGATGGTTTATAAACAAACCTGCATAGCACCGTATCTTGAGGAAATTGTCTACTGGCAGAGGCCCAGGTTGATACATTAAACAAGGTTGTTAACATTGCTTAAGCAAAAACAAATCCACAGCCAGGACAAATCCAGAACATGGCTTTCTATACAATCACTAGACCGGGCAGTTCACAAACCAAAGCCTTAACAAAGAGGCTGAGAGACTGCTCTAGATTGAAAGAGACAAAGGCATGCAGCACCAACATGCTGACCTTTGATTGCATCCTGGTTCAAGAGAAAACCACACAGCTATAAAAGACATTTTTGATGCAACTGGGAAAATTTAAATATGAATTGGATAGCAGTTGTTGTTCAGTAAACCCAGTCGTGTCCCATTCTTTGCGACCCCATGGACTAAAGCACTCCAGGCTCCCCTGTCCTTCACCATCTCCTGGAATCTCCTCAAACCCATGTCCATCGAGTCGATGATGCCAGCCAACCATCTCATCCTCTGTCATCCCCTTCTCCTCCTGCCTTCAATCTTTCCCAGCATCCGGGTCTTTTGCAATGAGCAGCTCTTCACATCAGGTGGCCGCAGACTTGGATAGTAGATGACGTTAATTTTTACAGGTGTGCTAATGGTATAGTGGATATATAGGAGAAAGTTTTTCAAAGAGTGAGATATTTATTGTGAAGTGTCATGGCTGTTTACAATTCACTTTTAAATAAAAAAATGAAACAAAAACGTATGTGTGTGTGTCTGTGTGTGTGTATTACTCAGAGAGAGAACAAATACAGCAAAATGCAAACAACTGCCAGATCCAGGCAGACAGTTGTTCATTGTACTAATTCCCAGATATTTATTGTGTGTTTGAAATTTTTCACAATGGGTTGGGCAGAGGTGTGCAGAAGTCCACTTCCAGATCAATCAAAGATGCTTTAAATCTGATGACAAATCATTTTCTAGAACCCTGAGTGTACCCCAAACAAAAACAATTAGGGCAAATTTTAACAGGGTTCAAGGAACAGTCATGAATTTAGCAAGAGGAAAGGAAAACAGCCACCACTACAATTTCACCCTTGCCACAGCATGCAGGACAGGTCGCGGGACACTTGGGTGGTCCAACAAGACACAAGCATCAGAATCAGGATGCGACAGTTCCAAACCAGTCACTTCTATTAAAACCTACTTATCTCCATAGTCTGCAGGGACAGATGTATTCCACATATGCAACCCAGCCAGTAGCAAGACATCCATGGCCCTCTGTCTAGAACGGTGGAGATCACTCAAGCCCAAATATGGGCAGTTACAGAAGCAGGAGGAAGCCCCTGTCACCTGGCCACCAGCACTGCTTCCCAGGCTGCCGAAGTCTCAGTT
Source organism: Neotragus pygmaeus (assembly GCA_006410875.1). Taxonomy (NCBI): domain Eukaryota; kingdom Metazoa; phylum Chordata; class Mammalia; order Artiodactyla; family Bovidae; genus Neotragus; species Neotragus pygmaeus. Next base: position 424,115 of record SJYV01012696.1, on the reverse strand, counting down.
GTGTCCCTTCCACTTGCAGCCCTGTCCCCCATGGGGAGGGTGCTGACCCATGAAATTTTCTGACCCGAGGTTTTAACCACGATTCAGAGCTGACATCTTACACTGATTCCATTCCAAACTGTCAGCTGGAGAGGTTCTGCTGCTAGCCATATCAGTTTAAGAAATGCTGAGAATGAGCTCCGAATTATGCGTTCATCTGTTCAAGAGCGTCTGCTCAGTGCCTACTATGTGCCAGACACTGTGCCAGATGAGAACATGCCCTTGTGAATAAATCAGATGAGGTTCTTGTATTCACGGTGTCTAAGATCTAGTGGAAAAAAAGTCAAGGCTATGCTTTTTCCAGTGGTCATGTATGGATGTGAAAGTTGGACTATGAAGAAAGCTGAGTGCCAAAGAATTGATGCTTTTGAACTGTGGTGTTGGAGAAGACTCCTGAGAGTCCCTTGGACTCCAAGGAGATCTAACCAGTCCATCCTAAAGGAGATCAGTTCTGGGTGTTCTTTGGAAGCACTGATGCTAGAGCTGAAACTCCAGTACTTTGGCCACCTCATGCGAAGAGTTGACTCACTGGAAAAGACTCTGATGCTGGGAGGGCTTAGGGGCAGGAGGAGAAGGGGATGACAGAGGATGAGATGGTTGGATGGCATCACCGACTCAATGGACATGAGTTTGGGTGAACTCCGGGAGCTGGTGATGGACAGGGAGGCCTGGCACGCTGCAATTCATGAGGTCGCAAAGAGTCGGACACGACTGAGCGACTGAACTGAACTGAACTGAAGATCTAGTGACAAACATAAGCCATGAAACAAGCAAACAAATGTGTGTTTATATGTATACATAAAAATACATTGTTGTTCAGTTGCTCAGTCGCGTCCAACTCTTTTGAGACCCCACGGACTGCAGCCCTCCAGGCTCCTCTGTCAGTGGGATTTCCCAAGCAAGAATCCTGGAGTGGGTTGCCATTTCTTTCTCCAGGGGATCTTCCTGAGGCAGGGATTGAACCTGTATCTCCTGTACTGCAAACAGATTCTTTACCACTGAGCCACCAGGACCCCTCTGGGTGCTTATACATATACATGAAAATGTATCTGAATACAAATTGATTTGTCCTCCAAAGGAAATACATGGGGTCCAGTTGAATGATGGATTTACCTTTCCCACTGACTTCAGACACTGGGTAGCCTCACTCCCTGAAATCTCGTCCCTTTCTGCCATGAAGGAGAGGGCAGTGGGAGACAGAGAGGGGCAGTTCCAAGAAGGTATCTCTGAGGAAGCGACTTGAAGTCAAGTCCTAGAGGAGGGACAGGAGGGACTCAATGCTGGTGAGAGCTGGGGGAGGAGGGTACCAGGTGCAGAAGGCCCATGAGGTGGGCCAGGTTGGGTGAAGGAGAATGACCCAAGATGCACCTGGGGAGATGACATCAGGTCAGACTTTGTAGGTGGTTATAAACAGCTCTGCATTTCCTCAAAGTGGATGCCAGGCCATCGAGTCATTCAAAGCAATGGATGTACATGATGTGACTTAGATTTTAAAATGCTATCCTGCAGCAAGTTGACTGCAAGGGGGGCAAGAGGGTAAGCGATTGCTGTAGTTCAGATGAGACATGTGTTCTAAAGCACGTCCACTAAGACATGCAGTAGGAGAGACGTGGATAGCAATGACCAGCTTTGCTAATGGGCTGCGAAAAGAAGGGACACAGGGCGGCTTCTAGATTTCTGGTTCAACCAAATGCTGTGCCAGTTGAGGACAGAGAGACAACTCAGAGTGAACAAACTGGTGTAAAGAACATAAGTGAACAGTTTAGACAGAGTTTTTCATCTTCTGAAGAATACGTCCTCTCTTGTAGTCAGTCAGTTAATCAGTCTGGTACTTCTGAAGGGTTCACCATGCCTCCAGCTCTTCACATTTACCTTGACCATCTACTTACTCAAAGATGAGTTGACAGGACATTCATTAAAAGTCACAGGTACAAAAAAAACTATTGAAAAGGGATGTACATGTATGTGCGCATGTATGTCTGTGTGTAAGTAGAAGACCCAAATAACAAAAGGGTGGAAATAAGGGTGTGTGTGTGCTCAGGTGCTCAATAATGTCTGATTCTTTGGGACCCCCATGGACTGTAGTCTGCCAGGCTCCTCTGGCGATGGAATTTCCCAGGCAAGAATACTGGAATGGGTTGTCATTTCCTATTCCAGGAGAATCTTCCCGACCCAGGGATCAAACCCACATCTGAGTCTTAATTCTAAAAGAAGCTGTAATGCTTGCAAGCACAAAACTTAGCTCTGAGCTTCCCAGAAGCCAAAGGAAAAAGGGAAAGGTGAGTTTTGTGGAAGTGGAAGTGAAGTCACTCAGTCATGTCCGACTCTTTGCGACCCCGTGGATTGTAGCCTACCAGATTCCTCCGTCCATAGGATTTTCCAGGCAAGAATACTAGAGTGCATTGCCATTTCCTTCTCCAGGGAATCTTCCCGACCCAGGGATTGAACCAGGGTATCCCACACTGCATGCAGATGCTTTACTGTCTGAGCCACCAGGGAAGTCTCGAGTTTTGTAATTATCATTGTCTAATAACAGGAAGCATGTTAGTTTAGATGGAGAAATAAACCTATGCTTACTCTCTACTTTGAAAGCATTTTTTATCACAACATAGCTTGTCTAGGGGCTAGCGATCAACATGGCAAAAGGTTTTGTCAATAACAATTTAATATAAAAGCCTTCTATATGAAACCTAAAAAAGAAGCCCAAATGCCCAGCAGAATGGACCCATAGGAGGCACTGGTCAAGGGCACAGGTCCTAGGTTTTGTTTTTAATAGTCATTGTGATCTTGGTATCCACTGATTTACCTACAGTTTCTTTTGTCTTAGGATGTGGGTCTTTTCTGAGTCTCTCTTTCTCTGAAGGTATGTGTATGAGCATGGACCTTTTGAGAGTTAGTTGTAGACTTTCTAACAAAAGTTACTTGGCGTTGCTGGGTCTTGGTTGCTGCCCAAGAAGAAACCAACTAGAAACTCGGTTTCTCTAGTTGTGGCAGGTGGGGGAGACTCTAGTTGCCCTGAATAGGCTTCTCTCTGGGGTGGTTTCTCCGGTTGCAGAGCACCCGCTCTAGGGTTCAAGGGTTCAGCAGTTGTGGCCAGCTGGCAGCTTAGTTGCTCCCAGGAATGTGGAATCTTCCCAGACCAGGGATCGAACTGGTGTACTCTGCACTGTCAGGCAAGCTCTTGAACCTCTGGACGGGCCAGGGAAGTCCCTTTAAGACGTTTTGATGAACCTCCCATGCTCCCAGCCACCCCCTTCACTCCCTCCCCAACTCTGGCCAGAAAAATTCTGCCTTGACTTGCTTTGGGAGAGCAAGCATCAGGTAACAGTTTCCAGATCTCATCCGTGTCACCCGGGAAATAAACACGCCTGAACTCCCTTTCTGTCCTCTGCTCAGCTGACGCCCCTGAGACAGCCGGGGCACCCCCTTTTAACATCACAGCCTTCTTCTTAGGGTACCCTGGGGCTCTGTGAGCTCCTGGGGCCAACCTGNGGCGGGGCTTCTGTGTCCTAGGCCCGCCCCCTGGTCCTGGCCAAGCACTTCTTCACCTTCCCTCTTCCAGTTCACTGACGTGCGGAGTGGGGGCGGGGAGGTTTGGGAACCGCAGCGAGGCCTTGGCTCTTCACTAGCGATCCCGCCCGGGCCTACCTGGGGGAAGTGGGGCGGGGGTGATGTCTTCTACGTGCTGCCCTCTTTGATGTCAAGGCCAAGAGCCTTTAGACTTATCTGTTAGTTTCCTTCGGTGTTACCCCAAGCCTCAGTAGAGGGGAAGTGGGGTCAGGGCAGGGCAAAGACTAGGCACTCTGTGGGTGTGCTCCATCTTTCCGCGTCGTCGAGGACACCTGTAAACACCTGTAATGGTGGGGGTGAGGCAGGTAAGCAGACTGGCCCCTGGGTCACTTGGACCAGGAGAGCAAAGTAATCAGAGTCCTTCCCTCTTAGTTTAGCAGAACTCCCTTCACTATGCCCAGGGACATTCTCACTAGTTACTGAGCAATGCTCTCCCTCACTGCATTTTATAGGCCAAAATTCAGTCCAAGAACTTCTCAGAAGAGGCCAAATAGGAAAAGTGACAAAGGTGCAGCCATTCACATGCCCCAGGAGTCTGTTTTTAATGCACCAGCATGTAGCCTTGTGGCCCCTCTGAGTGACCCCCAAGGACTCTTGGAATGATCCCAGCAAGATACATAATAAGCAGGCTTCTGTTGAGTCATTCCTCTTTGTGGCTCCTGAATTTTTGAAAGGAATTGCTGAGACCTTGAGAGTGTCCTTGGGAGCTAGGTCCTGTGCACCACTAGTTTTCTGTCCTGTGCAGGTAGGGCCAAACCCTTCTCGAGACAAAAGGGCCTTCAGAGAACAGTACCCCTGTTTTTTGAGACTTTTGAGCCCCAAGACGAGGGTCCCAAGCTGGGTGTGTGCATGTGGGTGCACACACACACACACACGAGCATGCAAGGGCACCAGTCACTCACCCTAAGTCTGGTGGACATGGACTGTTGAACAGGATTTGAACAGAGTCTAGAGTGGAGCATTCGGTAAATACTTGCTGAATTGCAAGGCTTCTTTTCATTGAAAGCTGTGTGTCAATGAAACACAAGGCTTAGGACTGAAAGATGAAGGACTCTCTGCACCCAGGGGGTATAAACCCACAAACAGCTGCTGACACTGCCCCTAGACCTGGGGTCAACACTGGCTCGAAGGGATGAATAACTGACCTTGAAATCCCCTAGGGTTTCCCAGCAGCTGAGAAGCGTTTCCTGGGCCTAAAGTTTTGATATCTTTAAATTAGACTTTTTAAGCCAAGTAATAGCGAAGCTAAAACTATCTGTGAATGACTTTCATCAACAAGAGCACAAAAGCAAATGTTGGTGAGGATGTGGAGAAAGGGGAACCCTCATACATGGTTGATAGGAATGTAAACTGGTGCAGCTACTGTGGAAAACAGTATGGAGGTTCTTCAAAAAAACTAAAAATGAAGCTACCATAAGATCCAGCAGTTCCCCTAAGTTGGAAAGGATACATGCACCCCAATGTTCATAGCAGCACTACTTATAATAACCAAGTTATGGAAGCTACCTCAGTGTCCATCGGCAGATGAATGGTTAAGGAAACTGTGATGTGTATGGGTGTGTGTATAGTATTACCCATAAAAAGAACAAAATTTTGCCATTTGCAGCAACATAGTTGGACTTGGAGAGCATTGTGGTTAGTGAAATAAGTCAGAGAGAAAGTACTGCTTTATATTACTTATATATGAAATCTAAAAATACAACAAACTAATGAATATAACACCACCACCAAAAAAGATCAATGATACTCCATGTTGGAGAAGCTATGGGGGAAACAGGCCTTTTTGAAGCTTCTGGGATGTGACATGCCCTGGTTTTGTTCCCATCTCCTCGAAGCTTTTTGCTAGTTTGTGCTCTTATCCCAAGAGTTTCTCAACAAGTAGTCCTGGGCCCTCTTTTCTCTTCACTCTGTACTCCCTTCTTAGGTAATCTCATCCATGCCCACACCTTCTCTTCTATTCACAAAAGCCTCTCCAAGACATGTCTCCTGCTCAGGATTCCCCCATTTTGCTGTAGACTTAGAGAACTGGCTGTTTTACTTCTTTGGATGTCTTAAAAGGCATCCCAGTTTATGACGCTTCAAGCTGAATTCCTTACCTTCTCCTACCAGATCATCACCACCTCCAAAATTTTCTAATTTCAGTGGATGTCACTCCTGCTCATCCACTTGGGCAAGCCAGCAACCTGAGGGTTATCTTAGATAATCTTTCCCTCATTCCTCATAATCAGCCACTAATTACTGTGGATATTAACTTCTTAATTATCTCTGCAATATGTACTCTGTCTTCACCACCACCACAGTCTGAGCAAGAGTTTCCCAGTCTTTGGCACCATTTGTATTTCAGGCCAGATAATCCTTTGTTGTGAGGTCAGTTCTGTGTATCATAATTTAGTAACATCCCTGATCTTCACCCACTAAATGCCAGTGACATCCCTCCACACATAGTGGAACAACCAAAAATGTCTCCAGACATTGCCAAGTGTTTTCTAAGGGGTAAAATTTCTCAGTTTGAGAACCACTGGCCTAAGCTACCCTTGTCTCTCTCCTGGACATGGGCAGTGGTCTCACTTTCTTCCTTTCTGATCCGTTTTCCCATCGCTGCCACCCTCCTCTTTTCAAAAGACAAATCTCACTGTGTCAGCCCTTCCTTAACAGACACTTCTGTGCCAGCCATTTCTCAACCGATACAGACTCAAATCCTCAGTATAACCTGCTCAACTCAGTATAAGGTCCTGCTCTGTCTGGTCCCAACCTTCCTTTCTCTGCCTCTTTTAGTCTCATCCCTCTTCTTACTTTATGCCCTGAGGGCACACCAGCTTTCTTTAAATTTGTTAATTTGGCTGGACCGGGTCTTAGTTGTGGCATGTGGGATCTAGTTCCCTGCCCAGGGATTGAACCTGGACCCCCTGCATTGGGAATGTGGAGTCTTAGCCCTTGGCCCACCAGGGAAGTCTCCAGTTTTTCAAATATATTTCCTCCTGCATAGGCCAGTTGCACATAATTTCCTTTGCCTTTGCCTAAGGGACAGGGTAGTGTCTGCCTCTTCTTTTATTTTTCCCTAACTAATTCTGGTTTATACTTCCATTCTCAGCTGAGTCACATCCACCCTTCAGTTACATGCTCCCTCAGTGGGCTTTTCTTTCCTTCAGCTGTGGTTTCATTATGGCAGTTGTGGAGCAAGTGGCACCTGTTGCCCCCACCAGGAGCAGCAGTACCAGGGTGTCAACCCACTGCATGGTTTCCAGGTGTCAGGGTCGCCACGAAAGAGAGAACTTACACAGGCTCTGGATGGAACAACGCTTTCCCCCCGTAAAGAGACAGAGCAATAGCAGCTTTAACAGCCAGCATCCATCCCCTGTGGTCAGCGGGTCTCACTCCACAGCCCAGAGTAAGACAGGGAGATGGTGCATGGACCCCTTTTCTGCGGCAGGTGAAGGACACCCTCTCCCGCATATGGGTTTGAAATTCAAAAAGGTGGGGACATACCTGAGGGCCAATGAGCCACATGCCCAAGCAGAACAAAAAAGTACACATCAAACCTGGAACAGGGGAAGATGTTCCAAAACAAAGAGGTATGGCTGGTACAGGCTGCAGGGCTTTCTCTCTCTTTGTAAGGAAGTGTTCCAGGCCCAGGGCAACCCTTCCAGGCAGCAGGCAGGAAGCTGCATGTGACTGCCTTCCGCAACAATGATTTCTGATGAGTCTGTCTCTGCCTACTAGGTGGTAAATCCCATGCAAGTAAAAACCATTTTTACTCACCATGATATTCTTAGTGTCTACCACAGTCAGGCAGCTAGTAAGTTCTCAATAAATATAAGTCAAATGGACAGAATGCTGTCTTACAAATGGAGGATATTAACCCTTTGACTATCTTATATGACACATACTTTACCCCGGTTTTCCATTTAAGACTCAGCATTTTTACAAGCTATTGCTGTCTTTCTGACTGCATGTTTCAGCTTGAAGTCTTTGGGTTGAACCAAGCATATCTAATTGGAGATAGTTCATAGTTGCTCATAGACCAGAGGGACAACTGGGTTATCCAAAGGAATGTTAAACTAATATTTAGGAAACCTGACTTTTTAGTCTCAGCTCTAATTACCAGCAGATACATGACCCTGAACACATCTCTAGACTTCCTGGATCCTCAGGTTGTTTGTTTGTTTTTTTTTAACCTGTGAGATGGAGACTAGTTAGCATCTGTCTATGATTTCATTATTTTTGAAAGCTTAAGGCTAGAGATATACATCATTAGTGGATGGGAGTGGTTGGAGTTTGGAGAGAGACCAGAGATGATCAGGAGTAAAGGTCTAATAATGGAGCTTCACGGTGGAAGCCAAATTGCCAGAGGTCATGAAGAGTGGTTAAGAAGGAAATGGAACAGGTGTATGTGTGTGTGAGCATATGCCCCAGATGACCTTAATTCCTGCTCTCTTCTAAAGCAGTCCTCACCTTCACTGTTTAAACCAAACTTAAATCCCACTGCAATTCATCACCTCATGTTTCTTAATGTTCTTTTGCTGCTCTAATGAATTAAAGCAAAAGAAGCAGTTTTTCTCTGAACTTATGGTATGTAACATTTTTATGTGGATGATTTAGAGCATATATATATATATATATAGTTGGAATTATTGTGAGGAATTGGCTCATGTGGTTATGAAGGCTGAGAAGTCCCAGGATCTGCTGTTTTTGACAAGCTAGAAACCCAGGAGAACCAATGCTGTACTTCTAGTCTGAGGCTGAAGGCCTGAGAACCAGGAGAGCTGATGGTGTAATTTCAACGTTTCAGTTTGAGTCCATGTCTGAAGATAGGAGAAGACTAATGTCCCAGCTCTAAGACAGTCATGCAGAAAGTACACCGTCCCCATTCTGCCAGTATTTGTTTAACCAGCTGAACATTTGAAGATCCAGTCAAGCTAACACATAAGATTAACCGTTATGAAAGCCAATTGCCTCTTCTTAAATTTTATGATTCTGGTCCCGGATCCAAGACTTGCCTGGGTGGTATCATATAGGGCAAGTCATGCCTTGCATTCGGGGAAGGCAACGGCACCCTACCCCGGTACTCTTGCCTGGAAACTCCAATAGACGGAGGAGCCTGGTGGGCTGCAGTCCACGGGGTCGCTAGGAGTCGGACACGAATGAGCGACTTCACTTTCACTTTTCACTTTCATGCATTGGAGAAGGAAATGGCAACCTACTCCTCTGTTCTTGCCTGGAGAATCCCAGGGATGGGGGAGCCTGGTGGGCTGCCGTCTATGGGGTCGCACAGAGTCGGACACGACTGAAGTGACTTAGCAGCAGCAACAGCAGCAGCAGCATGCCTTGCATTAAGTGTTCTGGGCTACAAAAACCTCGTTCCAACATGCTTTTGTGGAAGACATTCAGGAAGATTGACAAATGTGCTTTGGGCCAATGGCTCTAGAGTCTCATTTATAAAGGAGAAATGCAGTTTAGAACCAGACGGGTGAAATTAAAACTTAAGATCGGTGCGTGATTCCAGGTGGTGTGGAGGCTCAGAAGATGAATAAATCCTTCCCCTGTGGTAGCTCACTGTGAGTCTCCAACCTCCTCCAGTGCCAAACCTCACTGAATGCCCCAGCTTTCGCGCAACACCTTCTGCCCCTTTGAACCTTCTTTCTTCTACACTCATAAGCCCACTCAGTGGACCAGCCCAGTATATTCGACCTGACAATTGCCTCCACACCACTTCCATTTTCCATTCATTTAAAAAAATTTGACTTAGTGGCCTCGTGTTCCAAGCACTGTTCTAGGTGCCGGGTCTGGGCAGGAAATGAGTGACACCTGGGGGATTGAGTTCACTCCTGTCCTTCACCCTCTCATTCCAGCTCTCTTATCACTGGTTCAGACTTTTTCCCAGCCTCCAAGATCTGCCCCACCTTCCCCTCTTAGCCATCTTACTTAGTTTTTACTTTTTTTTTTTTTTTGCAATCATGGACCCTTTTTGCAGTCTGGTGAAGCTGATGGACATTCTCAGAATCGGTTTTGTTTTTTTTTTTAATGTATAAATGAAGCACATAGAATTGCAAAGAAATCTTTATGTTGAAATGCATTTTAAAAATGTTTTAAAAATCAGACTTGTGTTGTATGTACTTCTTTATTAGCTCATTAAGTCATGAGGTCCAGTAGCAGATCTAATGCCTGGTTTAATTTCAAAGTGTGATGAGGTAATGTGACATGAAAATATCTGTGATTTCTCTTGGTGACAAAATCACAGGTCTTGCTAATACCATTATGCTTTGTTGACTATATTCATAATTGAAGGAAGCACTCCATTTCCTGAAGATAAAAAAGTATACCCCCCTGCCCTATGCAAGGACGTAAGCCCCCTGAGTTTTGTCTGTGGACTCCAGTTTAAGAACCTGCTAGATAATTCTTATAGCACAACTGTTGCTTTCTGGCTCAAAATCGTTTGATGACTCATTCATTCAACAATCAATTCTCACTGCCTACTGAAATGTCTATCAGCCTGGCATTCAAAGATCTGCTTCTGCCAATTAATTTTTTTCTGCCTTAAACAATTTACTGATATTGTATATACTATTCTTTTGCCACTTGCCTTTTTCATTCAAAAGATTTCCCCCCCTGAGGTTTATCCATGTTGTTATCTATTTTGTTGCTATTGTTTATGGATAAGTCATGTCTGACTCTTTGTGACCCCATCACTGTAGCATGCCAGGCTCCTTTGTTCTCCACTATCTCCTGGGGTTTGCTCAAATTTATATCCATTGAGTCGGTAGTTAAAACCCCTGAAAAATAAAACCATGGTAGTTAAAACCCCTGAAAAATAAAACCTCTTTGGGGTCTAAGAAACTTGTGTTCTAGGCCAGTTCTACCTGAGTCATAGATTGGCACATACTAAATGGAGTGGCCATCATGGTCAACAGAAGAGTCCGAAATGCAGTACTTGGATGCAATCTCAAAAACGANCCGGGGGAGGATACAGCCCGGAACCAAACAAGTCGCTGCTTTCTTGGAGCCTGCATTTGGTGGGGAGGGGATACAGACAGACAGTAAAGAAAATACATGGTTGGTGGGGGTGGGGTGGGGAGGGGAAGAGGGCGGGGGATGGAAAGAGCAATTAGCCAGAAAGGGCAAGGAGAGTGGTGGGAAGTTCTTCAAGAGTGCCGAAAAGATGCTTCTCTCTGGCTCTTAGATTCACACTGTCATTTAACAACTATATTATTATTCGCTAATAGGGCTTACTTATAAGTGCTTTAGCATTTTTGTTTTATGTAATTGTCACAACAACCTGATGACACGGATCTCTCTGTGCCCCTTCATGAAAGAGGAAATAGAGGCAGTGCGTCCCAAGGCCGCTTAATAATGAGTGGGTGGTCAAACCTTGACCCAGACTGTGGTCTTTAGGGCCCCACTCTGAAACGCTGCAAAGTTCATATACACGTTTCCCACTCCTTCCCAGATGTGTGATAACCTCATATGCATGAAAGCATTTTGGAAAGTCAAGCCCCACTCCTCCACATTACATGATATGTCTCTCGTTCTTGTCTATTTCTTTTGGATTCCTAAAGAGGGCAAGAAAGCAGATGATAATTGATTGGGACCTGAATTGCCCAAGGGTCCCCAAGCTGCCAGCAGACAGGTGGTCAGTGTCGCCAATTCTGCCTGCTATACGGAGCTGTGGCTGTGATGCTAGCAGCCAGGACACCCAGTGGGTGACACTCGAGAAGACAGCGGTCACACGAGCTCCTGGCTCCTGCCAACCAAGTTTGCATTACAAGGGTGCTGCCTCCCAGCCTAGTGGGTGGCAGGTGCCCTCTAGGAACCAGTGAGAGACGGGCAGGACCACAACCCAGGTCCGATCCTTGCCCTGGGTCCCTCTTGCCGCCACCCACCCCTATTCAAGAGATGGGCGGCACCAGGGACGTTGGCCTTTCCCTGAGCCAGGGGAGCCAGGGAATCAAGTCCCTGAGTCCAGAACCAGAATCAGCCAAGACTCCCAAGCAGTGTAACCCATCCACAGGGCAGCTAAGGCTGGATTCTGGGCAGAATCTTAGTCCTCAGTGTTAGAACTAAGGGCTTCCCTGGTGGCTCAGATGCTAGAGCATCTGCCTACAACACGGGAGACCCAGGTTCAATCTCTGGGTCAGGAAGATCCTCTGGAGAAGGAAATGGCAACCCACTCCAGTATTCTTGCCTGGAAAATCCCACGGACGGAGGAGCCTGGTAGGCTACAGTCCATGGGGTCGCAAAGAGTGGGATACGACTGAGGGACTTCATTACTTTCTCCCAGGCCCCAGGAAGTCACCCCTGCCCCCACCATCTGACCGATTCCACTGGAGGATTAAGAGGGACTGGGAGTTGCGATTTAGAAAGAGTAACAAATGTGAAGCTGGGGAGAATTTGGACTTCCCTGTGCAATCACTGGGGCTTCCCTGGTGGCTCAGACAGTAAAGAATCTGCCCACAATGTGGAAGACCTGGGTTCGATCCCTGGGTGGGGAAGATCCCCTGGAGGAGGGCATGGCTACCCATGCCTGGGAAATCTTGCCTGGGAAATCTCACTGACAGAGGAGCCTGGCGGACTGCAGTCCGCGTGAGTCACAGAGTCCAACACGACTGACCGACTGAGCGCCAAGGCCCAAGCATCAACCACAGACGGCCATCCCCTCCCCAGCCCCTCCACCCGGGAGTGCAGTCGCAGACACCCCCCAATAAGCCAAAACAAAATTTCTCCGGGTTTTATCCAAATATGCCGTGGACTTTGGAATGAACTCTTACTCCTCCTTCCCTCTGACCCGACTGCAAATCAGCTTTTGATGGGATTGGACAGTTTGCAGAGATGGGCAGTGATCACATTGAAATATGATGATGGGGGCAAGACTGTAAGGACATCCTTAAAGTAAGGCATGTGCGGTGGAGCAGCCATGTGAAAACAATTAGGACAATAAATTTACTAATTGCCAAGAGTAACTTAATAACAAAACCACAATGCTCTCCGCTATTAATCCTGGCTACTGGGGCGGGTGCCAATTGCATTTTGCTTGCTGGAGGGATTGTAAATACCGGGCCAGAGACACAGTGTTTGCAGATATCAAGCGAAAAAGCTTGCGTGGCTTTTCATAATTGAAAAGTAAATGACTCTGCAACCTCAGACCCATTCAGGGGGCCCTAGGGGTTTGAGGTATTTCTCAAACCCATGCAGAGAGAGAAAGGAAGGAGGCAGGCCTGGCCATGACACACTCTTCTTCTTCAGCACCTTTTGCACTTTCTCCATGAAAACTCAAGCGATGGGAGTTGCTTCAGGTTTTGGAGGCTTGGTAATTGATTTCTAACAAGTGGAGATTCAAATGCCATATTTTAAAGAGGTTTGGACTCTTAGGGTTGAATGGATAGATTTAAGGTGACAGCTAGATTCAGTGAACCATTTTTGGATTAGATAAAGAGCCTTCAGTCTTTGGGTCCCCAAGTCTTTTGGGGGCTGCTTGTTACTGATGATTCCTCATCAGGAGTAAGGGGCTTCCCTGGTGGCTCAGCCAGTAAAGAATCTGTCTGCAATGCAGGAGACCCGGGTTCAATCCTTGAGTCAGGAAGATACCTTGGAGAAGGAAATGGCAACCCACCCCAGTATTCTTGCCTGGAGAATTCTGTGGTCAGAGGAGCCTCGACTACAGCCCATGGTGAAAGTCCATGGACTCGCAAAGAGCTGGACACAACTGAGGGACTGACACTTTAACTATCACATCAGGAGTAAATGCAATGTGTTTGGACCAGAGAAGGACACTTACCTCACAGAAGATCAAAGACAGCCATCAAATTTATCACCTTCAATAACTCAGCAAAATGCAAAGGACTGCAAGTTCCCTAAATAGATGGGCTCTTTGACTAGCATTTGTGGCTCAGATGGTAGTGTCTGCCTGCAATGCAGGAGACCTGAGTTCGATCCTTGGATTGGAAAGATCCCCTGGAGAAGGAAATGGCAACCCACTCCAGTACTCTTGCCTGGAAAATTCCATGGATGAAGGAGCCTGGTAGGCTATAGTCCATGTGGTCGCAAAGAGTTGGACACGACTGAGCAGCTGAGTGACTTGACTTTCACTTTGAGCCTGCAGTTATCTTAAGGTTGCCCAAGTCTTCAAGGGTTTTGGATCATTCAAGCTTCATTATTTTCTCTCTGAAATATTCAGAAAAAGTAGACTGAAGTATTTTTTAAAATTTTTCCCAGGAGTATAGTTGATTGAAAATGTTGTGTTAGTTTCTGCTGTACAGCAAAGTGACTGAGTCATACATACTCTTATATCTACACTTTTTTACAGTCTTTTTCCATATAGGTCATTAGAGAGTATTGCAAAGAGTTCCTTGTGCTGTGTAGTAGGTCCTTGTTGATTGTCTATTTTATATATGCTGCTGCTGCTGCTAAGCCACTTCAGTCGTGTCCGACTCTGTGCGACCCCACAGACGGCAGCCCACCAGGCTCCCCCATCCCTGGGATTCTCCAGACAAGAACACTGGAGTGAGTTGCCATTTCCTTCTCCAATGCATGAAAGTGAAAAGTGAAAGTGAAGTCGCTCAGTCGTGTCCGACCCTCAGCGACCCCATGGAGTGCAGCCCACCAGGCTCCTCCGTCCATGGGATTTTCCAGGCAAAAGTACTGGAGTGGGGTGCCATTGCCGTCTCCATTTTATATATAGTAGTGTGTATAAATCAATTCCCAGTCTCCAAGTTTCCCTGCTTGGTGTCCATAAGTACGTTTGCTGCATCTGTGACTCTGTTTCTGTTTTGTAAATAGAGCTACTACATGATCCTGCAACCCCACTCCTGGGCATATGTCTGGAGAAAATCATAATTCAAAAAGATAAATGCATCCCAATGTTCATTGCAGTGCTATTTACAATAACCAGGACATGGAAGCAATTTAGATACTCACTGATGGAGGAATGGATAAAGATGTGGTGCGTGTGTACAATGAAATATTCCTCAGCCACGAAAAGAACGAAATAATGCCATTTGTAGCCACACGCCTGGATGTGGCGATTGTCATAGTGAGTGAAGTCAGACAAAGGCAGATATCATATGACAGCATTTACACCTGAAATTGGAAAAAATAGCACAAAGTGTTTGTTTGTTTTTTAACGCATTTGCATCTACCTCTATTCCGTATTTGACCATATCTCAAGGGGAAGTTGCGTTTACAAAAGTCGGAGGTTCTGTTGGTACTTCATTGTGATGTTGCTATCACCGCAATGAGAAGGTTAACATGATAATAACATGAAGTTTCAGAGTCTGAAAGACCAAGCATGTTTTTCCTGTACCATCCCCCGGAGATGTCTGATGGCTCCTGGGAGGCTGAGAGGAGGAGAGGTGAGTGGGGGGCACCTCAAACTCTCTGACATGTTCCACTTCACTGAGGATGATTGGTTTTACCAAACCCTTAAACCCTGCCTCCAGCTGTAAGATGGGGGCCAATGGGGGCCTAAATGGGATCCCCTGACCAATTGCCTTCCAGGAAAGTCAGGGGTTATTACCTTGGACTTACTAAAAGTTTGGAGAAAAATAGTATTTCTGAGGCCATCCAACTTTTAGTTCCTCTTGAAGTTTGCTTTTGGCTTAATTCCAGTCTTTAGAGACCTGTATACATTGCTTTCATTCCTTTCAGAATTACTTTTACTAAATCCCACATGAGTCTCATCTCATTGGCCCACTTCTAAAGCAGTAAGAAAACAAATTCTCAGGTCCCATCCTACGTCTGATGGAGTGTTTCCAGCGGTGGTTGAGAAAAGCTGCGTGTCTGCTGAATCTTTGAGTCAGCGCCATTGTCCCCGAACAATTTTTGCTGGTTTGGTTGTTAGCGAGAGTTGTGCTTCTTCTGAATTTAGCGAGAGTTGTGCTTCTTCTGAACAACTGGTTTATTAGTTTTTTAATCCCTTGACTCTGGAGTTTCTAACTGATCATGTTATGTCTTGGGGTTGACTGCATGACTTCCAGATTCAAGTGGACAAGCTCTTACTTAGGACATTGTATTTTATGTTCATTTTCTAATTTCTGTCTTTGTTTCCCCTCTTTCCTTAAAATACGCGCTTAACCATTTTTATTATGAAAAGTTTCAAATACACAGGAACAGCGAGTGTACTGTAACGAATGCTCATATATCCATCACCAGGCTTCACTAATATTCAATTTAGAGTCAGTCTTTAATATCTGATTTTACTCTTATTGGGGTTTGGAATCTCTTGTAAGTCCCTCAAATCCTAGGTGGAGAGTACATTCCAAATCATCACAGTACGTCAGTGATTCTTCTATGGAGGGGATTTTTGCCCCTCCGTCCCCCACCCCATCTTTCTTTGAGAACATTTAGAAATATCTGGGGACATTTTTGATTGTCGCAACTGGGTGGAGGTCAGTGTCACAACTGGGCTAGTGACATCAACATGTAGAGCTGGGGATGAATAGGATGACACTAAGGCAGAGTGATCCGGCCCTAACTGCCAATAGTACTGAGGCTGAGAAAATTAACCCTAAATGAAAAGTATTTTTCAAGCTAGAATATTCCTAGGAAGTTGAGCTTGAGTAAAGTTGAAAACTGCATTTTCAAGTTGAAAACTGTTCTGTTGATGAGTACCATAGGGTTTGGTGGCTTATGCCAAATTCACGGTACATATGCTGGAACACCAGTGAGAAACTGGTTCACCGTGGTTGTGTCTGGGGAGTTGGGGAACTGGGTGGATGGAGAATGGGGCCGGATAAAGATTTGCTTTGTTGTTGTTTTTTTACTTTACTAATAGAACTGTAAGCTTTTTTGCGGTGAGGGGGGGTCATGCCACAGTTTTGGGGATCTCAGGAACTGAGCCCAGGTCATGGCAGTGGCCACGTACAGGGGGTGGTGACCAAAACCATCCCCAAGAAAAAGAAATGCAAGAAGGCAAAGCGGTTGTCTGAGAAGGCCTTACAAACAGCTGAGAAAAGAAGACAAGTGAAAGGCAAAGGAGAAAAGGAAAGATAGACCCATCTGAATGCAGAGTACCAGAGAATAGCAAGGAGAGATAAGAAAGCCTTCTTAAGTGAACAATGCAAAGAAATAGAGGAAAACAANCCCTGGGATTTCTTTGGAAGGATGATGCTAAAGCTGAAACTGAAGTACTTTGGCCACCTCATGCGAAGTGTTGACTCATTGGAAAAGACTCTGATGCTGGGAGGGATTGGGGGCAGGAGGAGAAGGGGACGACCGAGGATGAGATGGCTGGATGGCATCACAGGCTCAAGGGACATGAGTCCGAGTGAACTCTGGGAGATGGTGATCAACAGGGAGGCCTGGTGTGCTGTGATTCATGGGGTCGCAAACAGTCGGACACGACTGAGCGACTGAACCGAACTGAAATCTCCTTTAGACTTGGGCCCTGTCTGTGCCAGGGACTGGGCAGGCGTGGGCAGCCCAGTCAAAACCTTTCAGATGGGGTAAGATTTATAAACAAGTGCTTCACTTGTCCCTTTGGGCACCAATTTTGATTGCAATCTCTTTCCTTTTTTTAATCACCTGATTTAGGGGAATGAAATTCTACACTCCTTGTTGGAATATGCCTAACTTCCTTCTTCACTTGACCGGCTTTAAATTATCTTTTTTCCTGCTTGATTGGCTCCTACATTATTTTCATAGTTTTCTTGTTTGGCTATAGCCACAGTTCTATTGTTATTTTATTAACAGTCTTCTCTACAAGGTGTCTTTGTTTACAATTACAGCTAATTTTTAAAAAAGAATTCCTCCTTTCTACTTTTAATTTTTGTTGTCCTTTTTAACTTCTTGAGCAAAATTGTTAGCTTATTATTTTGTAAAATTCCTGTCTTCTATATATATATATATCTGCGATTACATTCCAAGGCTACGCTCTTTACTACAAATGCCACTTCAGCTGTGTTCCACAAGTTTTCATAAAGAACATTTTTGTTATTATTCATCTCTAAATATTTTGTGATTTATATTATGATATTCTTTGATCCATTGATTTTTTAGAAATGTCTTTTCTTAGTTTCCAAAAGTACGAGGTTTGGGAGAAAAATTTTTCTTTTTAAAAAATTTTTATTTTGCACTGTGGTATAGCAGCTTAACAATGCTGTGATAGTTCCAGGTGAACAGCAAAGGGACTCAGTCATGCATATACATATATCCATTCTCCCCCAAATTCCCTGGGAGCAAAATTTTTATAATTGCTTTAGAGTTTATATTATACTGTAGTTAGTGAATTTAGTGTGTATGATAGTTTTAATATTGCCTGCGTGGTCACATACTTTGTCAAAAGTGTAGATAATTTATTGGACTTCCAATGCAGAAGACATAAGAGACGCAGGTTTGATCCCTGGGTCAGGTAGATCCCCTGGAGCAGAGCATGGCAATCCACTCCAGTAGTCTTGCTTGGAGAGTTCCTTTCCATGGACAGAGGAGCCTGGCAGACTACAGTCCATAGTGTTACAAAGAGTCAGACGTGACTGAAGCAAATTAGCATGAAGAGACTAATGCTTTTAGGATTCAGTTGGAAAATGTTTATATGCATAACGTTCCTGGTTTTGGAGTGTCGTTTCTAAGTTTTAGCAAATGAGCAGAGTCCAGTGACTGCCTCCCGCAACAGAGCCAGAGCCATTCTAGTAACCTCGACTGCTCTTTGGTAGTCAACCTCTTCCCTCACTGCCAAAGCCCCTGGCCGTCTCTAATCTGTCTTCTGCTCCTTTCATTTTGCTTTCTCTAGAATGTCACGTAAATAAAATCATAAACTATGTGACTTGTTAAGTCTGACTACTCTTATTTAGCATACTGCATTTGAAGTTCATCCACATGGTCGCATGTGTCAATAATTCATGCATTTTTATTGCCGGATTGTATTTCGTTGTATGGATATACCACAGTCTGTTTATCCATTCACCAGCTGAAGGACATTTGTAAGATTTCCAGTACCACTGTATGTTTTAAATTATTGGGAGTAGAAGATGATATACGTCCATTATATGAAGTTTTTTGTGTTGTTCAAATTTTCTATAGACTTAGAAAAATGTCGTCTCTTGGGTCTATCACTTTCTGGGAGAGATATTTTAAAACCTCCCACATGAGAGTATATTTGCTGTTATCTCCTTATAACCCCTGTGGTGTTTTATTTTTATATGAGAAGCCTATGCTGTTAGTTTCATACAGGTACAGGATTGTTATATCTTCCAGGTGACTTGTTCCTGTTACCATTAAGCAACATTTCTCTTTATCCCTAATAGTGTTTACTGTCTTAAAGTCCTTCCTATCCAGTATGAAGATTGCCATGCCATTTTCCCCAACCCCAGATACATTCCCTGCCTTCTCTTCCCTGCTCTGGCTCATAGACTGCATCAGCCAAGCTCTCTTGCCAGCTGCCTTGTGGTTAAGTCGCCAGTGGGAGGCAGGAGTTGTAGAATGGAAAAAAAAGAGGTCAAGTATTTCTTGTTCCGCCCTCCTCCATCTAAGCTACATTATCTGGTGGAAGCCATGTTCCTCCATGGCTGATGGAGATCTCTCCTCGGGGTTCAAGCATACTCTGGGGTCTGAGAAAACTTATTCCTCCTGTCATTTCCAGCCTGAGAGTAGCAACAGCTTCTCTCTGTTTTTCTTGCCTATTTCCTGAATTCCACCTCCCTACGTGGTTTGTCCCTAAGCCATCTTATCTGGATTCTGCTGGGATGCAGGTTTTATGTACTTTTTAAAACCACTCCATATTTAAGGTAAATATGTAACTGCTGATTCATGTTTATTTATTTTCTATCATCATATTTAGTGATCTTCATTTTCTGTGCTTTGTCTCTTTGTCTTCGCTTCTTTTTCCCTCTTTCCTGCCTTTCCAAATTGAGTTTTCTTTATTCCCTTGTTTTCCATTCACCAGTTTTAAATTTTTACATTCTATTTTTATTCTTTTGTTGGTTACTGTGATGTAGTAAGAAATATATATTTGGTCCCTGCTCTTGGTTCCTGACACAGAGTTGCTAAATCCCTTGGAAGTTCCTAGGTGATAGAAACATCTTTTGTTCTAATGAGACAAGTCTTGCTAGACTCATGGATGGCTGATCACCAGAAAGGTCAAACTTGACTAGAAGCTTGGAACTTTCAGTTCCTGCCATCCTCCTGGGAGGAGAGGGACTGCAGATTGAGTTAATCATCAATCATAGGGACTTCTCTGGTGGCTCATTGGTAAAGAATCCACCTGCCACTGTAGGAGACACAGGTTTGATCCCTGGTCCAGGATCCACACATCGCAACTAGAGTAGCCCCAACTTGCCATAACTAGAGAAAAGCCCACACAGCAGCGAAGACCCAGCACAGCCAAAATTATTTTAAAAAGGAGTGAGTTGGGAAACATATCCATGTGTCAAGAGGGTGGCTCATCCTAATTCCACTGCCCCTGGAACATTTCTGGTTCTCACCTTATGTACTTACTTCTCTGACTTTTCATCTGTATCCATTATTATATCCTTCATAATAAATTGATAAATGTGTTTCCCTATAGCAAATTATTAAACCTGAGGAGAAGGTTGTGGGAACCCCCATTAGTAGCCAAGTAAATCAGAGAGATTTCGGTGACAGCCTGAGACTGTGATTGGCATCTGAAGCAGAGGCAGTCTTGTAGAACTGAGCCCTTAACCTATATAGTCTGTACTAACTCCAGGTAGTTAGTGTGTCATAATTGAATTCTGGGGCATCCAGACAACACGAAGAATTAGTGTTGAGAAAAAACTGGCACACATTTGGGGTCAGAAGTGTTGAGATCAGAGGAAAAATATTCTTTCCTTCCTTTTAGTTACTCTTTTGTCTTTAACATGTATGCTCTGCTATGTAAAATATATGCTTGATGAAGATAATCTGTATCTTTATGTTACTCCCAAAGAGTATACATTCTATAAAATGCAGTCACTCTGATCCTCTCTCCCATCTCCCACTTTTGCTGCGATTTATCCATTGTATTAGTTTACTCAGGTTGCCATAACAAAGTATGACACATTGGATGGTTTGTTGTCATGCTTAATCACTCACTTGTGTCTGACTCTTTGAGACTCCATGGACTGTGGTCTGCTATCCTCCTCTGTCCAGGGGATTCTCCAGGCAAGAATACCAGAGTGGGTAGCCATTTCCTTCTACAGGGGATCCACCTGAACCATGGATCAAACCTAAGCACGTTCTTTTTTTTTTGGCTGCACGGCATGTGGGATCTTAGTTCCCCAACCAGGGAATGAACTCGTGACTCTTGCAATGGAAGCATGGGGTCTTAACCACTGGACCACCAGGAAAGCCCCCAGTTGGGTGGTTTAAACATCAGGAATTTATTTTCTCACAGTTTTGGAGACAAGAAGTCCAAGATCAAGGTGCTGTCAGGGTTAGTTTCTGGTGAGAACCCTCTTCCTGGCCTACAGATGGGTACCTTCTCTCTGTGTCCTCTCATGGCCTTCCCTGCAAGGATGAGAGAGAGAATGAGAGAGAGCGAGAGGGGGCAGGTCTGATGTCTCTTGCTCTTCTTATAATATATGTTTGGATAGTTTATCGCTTGGTAAGTGAATTTTTTAAGGCAACTGAGAGGTGACTGAAATGAACATTTCTACGGAGAGATCTGGTCTCATTTGATATCATGAAATAGTCCCCCAAATAATAATGACCATGAAATGTATACATACATATACTCTAGCACATGCACTTTAAAAGTACAAAAGCAGAACCTGTCAAGTAAGAATTTTCCCCGTTAGCCCCATATCCACATATTCCCGAGAAACTATTAGTCCAGTTCCCAGGGTGAGTCTGGGATCCATGTGGAGGTTTATGAAAATTTGAGTACATTATGTGAAATGCCGGGCTGGATGAAGCACAAGCTGGAATCAAGATTGCTGAGAGAAATATCAATAACCTCAGATACGCAGATGACACCACCCTTATGGCAAAAAGCAAAGCAGAACTAAAGAGCCTCTTGATGAAAGTGAAAGAGGAAAGTGAAAAAGTTGGCTTAAAACTCAACATTCAGAAAACTAAGATCATGGCATCCAGTCCCATCACTTCATGGGAAATAGATGAGGAAACAATGGAAACAGTGAGAGACTTTATTTTTGGGTCTCCAAAATCACTGCAGATGGTGACTGCAGCTATGAAATTAAAAGACACTTGCTCCTTGGAAGAAAAGCTATGACAAACCTAGACAGTATATTAAAAAGCAGAGAAACTGCTTTACCAACATAGGCCCATTTAGTCAAGGCTATTGTTTTTCCAGCAGTCATGTATGGATGTGAGAGTTGGACTATAAAGAAAGCTGAGTACCGAAGAATTGATGCTTTTGAACTGTGGTGTTGGAGAAGAGTCCCTTGAGAGTCCCTTGGACTGCAAGGAGATCTAACCGTCCATCTTAAAGGACATCAGTCCTGAATATTCACTGGACGGACTGATGCTGAAGCTGAAACTCCAATATTTCGGCCACCTGATTCAAAGACCTGACTCATTGGAAAAGACCCTGATGCTGGGAGGGATTGAAGGCAGGAGGAAAAGGGGACGACAGAGGATGAGATGGTTGGATGGCATCACCGACTCAATGGACATGAGTTTGAGTACATTCAGGGGGTTGGTGACGGACAGGGAAGCCTGGTGTGCTGCAGTCCATGGGGTTGCAAAGAGTCATGGGGACATGACTGAGCGAATGAACTGAACTGAATAAAGGAAAGGAAAAATAAAAGAATAAGAGAAATTGGGAATTCCCTGNACATTCAGGGGGTTGGTGACGGACAGGGAAGCCTGGTGTGCTGCAGTCCATGGGGTTGCAAAGAGTCATGGGGACATGACTGAGCGAATGAACTGAACTGAATAAAGGAAAGGAAAAATAAAAGAATAAGAGAAATTGGGAATTCCCTGATGGTTCTGTGGTTAGGACGCGACACTTTCATCCTTGTGGCCCAGATTCAGTCCCTGTTTGGGGAACTAAGATCCTCCAAGCTGAGTGACATGGCCAGAAAACAAAAACCAAAGGACCAAAAAATAAAAGAGCAGAATGGATGAATTGCCCCATTGAATTCATTTCTGTCAACGTTTGTTTTCTGTCTTTCTAAAATGAACATTTCTGTAAGAAAGAAAACAGATTTTAATGGAAGAATAAAGCAATCCCTTCTGCTTGCTCCTCAAGGCCTGGCTTCCTCATCTTGCACCCACCAGAGTAACTCCCCAGGGGGTGCTCTAAGCCCTTGAATGTACTCTTTTTCCTGTAACATTAAAGGGAGACAGTAAAACTCATTATTGCCCTTTTGGAGAAAATAGTTTTGTTTTTTAGTTTTGGTTCACCATTTTTTAACATCTTTCTAGCCTCTTTGGGTAGTGAGGGAATGGGGAAATTTGCAAAAATGTTCTGCAAAAGATTTTCTTTCCCTGAGGTTTTACAAATTTGAAGAATGCAAATAATTGATTAATTTTTGTACGCTAAGTCTGCAGCCCTGTGTCCCTGACCTTTCTGGGCACTCTCAGAGTATTTTGCTATATCAGAGGCCCAAATAAGCACAGCTAAAAGTTTTATCAGTGTTACTGGTACTATAGAGATGATGGGGATGTGTGTCGCCAACATGACTCAGCTCAGGAGTTCCCGCCTCCTCAGGTACAGTCATAGGGTTTCCGCCACTGTGAGTGTCCAGGATCTCAGCCAGGTTTACGCTTTCCTGGGCTCTTCTGGTGGAGTTGAATGTGACAGAGCACTCAGATAGGGACAGAGCCAAGTTCCATTGCAGTGATGGGTTTTGCTTCTTTGAGAAATCACCAGGTGAAGAGCTGAGGCTTCCAAAAAAAAAAAAAGGAAAACTGGAGAAGGTGGAATGTTCAGCTGGTGAGACCTCAGGCTCCTGATGGTGCCTTTCACAATGGTCCTGCCCAACACAACTGCACGGGATGCCATTCACATGGACTTCAGCCTTGACGTCATGCAGTATGCAGCCTGCGCAACCATACACACTGACCTGGGCTTGACTGGACACGCAGGCTTCCCCTCAGTCCCTACTTCTTTCATGTTGATGTCCATAACTTCTACAGGGTCAGCTTCCAAGCTTGGAAATCCACATGTCTACCTTCTTGAGCTGCTCAAACAGTCCTTGTGGGATTGTTGGAAGACACAGTTCTTCATGCCTTTGGGAACTGTGAACAGGTTTTGGATGCTAATGATTCTGTCTCCCATAATGATGGGCTGTCAAGATTGTTGCTTAGGGGCTTCCCTGGTGACTCATGGTTAAGAATCCCCCTTGCAATGCAGGGGACGCGGGTTGGATCCCTGGTCCGAGAGAATCCCACATGCTGTGGAACGGCTGAGCCGATTTGCCACAACTATTGCACCTGTGCTCTAGAGCCCAGGGACTGCAACTACTGAGCCTGTGTGCCACAATTACTGAAGCCCCTGCACCTCGAACCTGTGCTGTCCAAGGGAAGCCACTGCACTAAGAAGCCCGCGCACCACAATGAGAAGGTAGCCCTTATTCATCGCAGCTAGAGAAAAAACCTGCACGGCACTGAAGAGCCAGCATAGCCAAAAATAAATAAATAAATAAAATTATAAGAAAGGATGGAGGAAATTGTTTAAAAAATTATTGTATAAATATGTATATTTAAGCACACATGTAAATATAGAAAATATCTATGGGTGGCTCAGATGGTAAAGAATCTGCCTGCAATGCAGGAGACCTGGGTTCAGTCTCTGGGTTGAGAAGATCCCCTGGAGGAGGGCATGGCAACTCACTCCAGTATTCTTGCCTGGAGAATCCCCATGGACAGAGGAGCCTGGCAGGCTACAGTCCCTGGGGTTGCAAAGAGTCGGATATGACTGAGTGACTGAGCACAGCACAGTAATATAATATATCATAATACACATACGCTGCTGCTACTGCTAAGTCGCTTCAGTCGTGTCCGACTCTGTGCGACCCCACAGACGGCAGCCCCCCAGGCTCCCCCGTCCCTGGGATTCTCCAGGCAAGAACACCGGAGTGGGTTGCCATTTCCTTCTCCAGTGCCTGAAAGTGAAAAGTGAAAGTGAAGTCGCTCAGTCGTGCCTGACTCTCAGCGACCCCATGGACTGCAGCCTACCAGGCTTCTCCGTCCATGGAATTTTCCAGGCAAGAGTACTGGAGTGGGGTGCCATTGACTTCTCCAATAATACACATATAATATGTGTATATATATGAATTCATGAATATAAACCTAGAGTTTGTGTCTAGGGCTAAGAGAGGCATAGGTAGGAACACCCAAGGGTAGGTACTATGACTAGTCTCTTTTCATAAACATTACAGCTTAGAGAGATATAATGATTTGGCCAAGAGCCCCCTGATGTGTGATAAAGGTAATTCCTAGTTTGTCTGACCCCAGTATGGTGAAATTGTTCTGCCTGATTAATGATTTCTAGTGAGGGAGGAGAGTAAAATGAGCTTATTGAAGTATACTTTATATACAGTAAAATGCACAAGTCTTAAATGTTCAGTTCAATGAATTTGGAATGTGTAAGCATCACGAAGTTCAAGATACAGAACATATTCATCACTCCAGAATGTTTCATCATACCTTCTCCCAGGGGTCATCACTGTTCTGATGTCTGTCATCATGAATACGTTTTGCATGGTTTTAAACTTTATATAAAAGAAATGGCACAGTACGTACAGGCTCCCAAGCGTGGCTTCTTACTCTGGGTGACGGGTGTGTGCGCCAGTGCATGCTCATGGGCTGCTGAGTCTTGTTTGCCCTTCTTGGTGACACATTAAATATAAAGCCAGAAACGAACAACACACTCTATGAATGGAGGAGCTGAGTCACGGATGTTCTGTAGATTTTCAATAGCTGAGTTTGGGGTGAGGCAACATCTCAAGTGAATTGGCTACGTTCATATTTGTTTCAAGCACAATAATGAAAATCATTGCCTGGGTAAGGTTTATCTGTGTTTAATAACTTCCATTCTTTAATCGCATTAGATGTTCATTTGGAAACAAAATGAATTCCATTAGAAAAGCACTGCTTGAGAAAATGCTTTATCCCACTTGATCATAATGCAGACAGTAATGAGTATTGAAATCTCAAGTTTTTAAAGGCTAGGGGCCATCCTCTGTTTCTTCCGCTTCTTTATAGCACTGTGCTGGGTAGAAACGCACCCGAAGGAAAAAGAGAGCTGCTAGCTACTGGCCTTGAACTGGGCAGGGAGAGCCTTGCCTTTCCCTTCTTTTCTCTCCTCTTTCATTAGTGTTACCATAAGTGTTGGTACAGGCAGAAAAGAGAAAGGCTTCATGTCCTACAAGTCATCTCTTTTGTCTCTTAAAGGCAGAGGAACTAGGAGATACTGATTCAGGCATTGCTATTTCCTACTTGTGTGACTTGGGGCCAGTGACACCCTTTCCATGCCTCCAGTTCCTCAGCTAGGAACTGTGATGAACACTGGGGTGCAGATATCTTTTTGAATTAGAGTTTTCACCTTTTCCGGACATATGCCCATGGCCCAGGAGTGTAATTACTGGATCGGATGGTGCTCTGTTCTTAGTTTTAAAAGGAACCTCCTTACTGTTCTCCATAGTGGCTGTTGCCAGTTTACATTGCCACCGACAAGTGTACAAGGATACCCTTTCCTCCAAATGCTCTCCAGAATTTGTTAATAACGTTTTCTTTTCTCCAGTTTACTTTATTGTAAGAATATAGTATATAATACATATAATACACAAAATATGTGTTAATCAACTGTGTTATTGGTAAGGCTTGTGGTCAACAGTAGGCTATTAGAAGTTAAGTTTTGGGGGTCAAAAGTTATATGCAGATTTTTGACTGTGTTGGGGTTGGCGTCCTTAACCCCCATGTTATTCAGCAGTCAACTGTATATAAATACTGTAGGATATAGGCTCTCCAAAGGTAGGAATTTTAGTTTTGTTCACTAATGTAAACCAAGAGTAATGCCTAGGACACTGTATATATTCAGTAAGTATTGGGTGCAGTTTAAAAGATTTGATAAGATTTGGGGCTTTCAAAAGTAAAATTGTTTAAGACCTAAAAAGGTCTTAAAATAGCTCAGATGAGTTTTTGTATATGAATGATCGAGGTGCTGGTTATGTTACATGTTGATGAGAGAACTTTGATAGATTCTTTGGGCTCCAGCTGATGACATGGAGGAGACAAAATTCAGAGGTGAATGAACCACATTTCATCAAAGCCTTTCTCAAGTTCTTCTATTTTAAAATTCTTCTGCCTCCTATTGTTATTTTTAGACAAGAGAGCTAAATGCATTCATTTGAATAATGTAATTTAAAAATGATTCTGGAGCAAAGTCAGGAAGTAGTAGTCTGCTAAGCTATACTCTTAAATTAAATTTTTAATTTTGATTTTGAAATTTAGTTAATTAAACTAAATTTAATTCTTAGTTTTAATTGTGAAGTTTTATGTTATTTTTAAATATACAAATGTCAAGCTCTAAAGCCATCACAGTTTAGATGGCATCAGTAAGTATAGTGACAGCCACAGATATTAGCATGAACTCAATACCAAAATAAATCAGACTATGGATAATGGGAATCAAAGAAGACAAGCAGTAGGACTAAATAAATGAATATGTTCTGGCTCTTTTTTTCTTTAAGTTAGTTCTTATTTTGAAATTGTAAAGCCAGAAATTGCTCTTCTGATATAAGAAAAAATATGATGAGCCAAGCAAAGGTATTTCCTGGCTTTTGCAAAATGGATGAAAACATGAGATATGGGGAAATTAAAAGTTTTCCACCCTTTATTTTTAAAACAAAGATAAAATGTTGTAACCATATCCAAACATTGGTAGTATTTTTATTATCTTTTCATATTTTATCAACCATTGCAATTTTAGTTTTGGCGAACTGGGCATACATGTAATTTATTCATTTTTTTTTTTTCTATTAGGTTGCTCACATTTTAAATAATTTTTTTGAAAAGGTAGAAGATTAAAAATAAATTTTGTATCCAGAGACCCTCCACCTGCTGGGGTTTTAGAGGACTTGACAACATCATGTTATTGGTTGCAGGATCCAGGGATAGATGGCCTGGCAACGACAACACAGCTGTAACTCCTTTTGGTCTTGCTCTCTGTGTTGTGGGGCACTCAGCCACAGACTTTACAGGCAAGGGCTGACCTTCTCAGTGTCTGCGTGTGTTACAGAACCAAACTTGGGCCAGTTCACCGGACATACAGCAAAGCCAGTCTACTGATGTGGGGTTGTGGGAAAACTTATTGCAAAGTACCCGACAGAGGGCCAAGCAAGGAGAATGGGCAGCTCTTGCTCAAAAGATCTGAACTAGTGGCTTTCGGGCAAGGTTTTTGAAAGACAAAGAGTTGCAAGCTGCATGATCAGCTTGGGCACATCCTTCTGATTGGATGGTAGTGAGATAATGGCATGATGTTTTGGGAATCTCAGTTATCAACCTTCTGCTTCCAACTAGTCTGGTGTCCACCTACTGGTGGTCAGCATGCAGTTAGCTTCTTCCCCCTGGTAGGGGTTTTAGTATCTGCAAAACAGTGGAAGGATATAGGTCAGAATATTATCTAAAGGCTTTGAGGAGGAATGAAAAGTCCTTGAGTTTGTTTTATGGCTAAACTATTATTATTTTGCTTGATTGACTGTTTTCCTTTATTTCTGCATTTTCTAACTTCTCTGAGAAATTAATTTTAATTTAAAATTAAAATTGCTCTTTGGAGTTCGAGGTTAACGCCTCTCTACAAATAAGAGGCAGGGGACATGGTGGGGGGAGTGTGTCCCCAGGAAAGGCCATGCAGGGTCCTGCTTGGATTCCTGTGGAAGACAACGCACCAGAAGGAAGGCCCAGGCTCTGAGGACAAGCTGCATGAACACTGCCATTCATGGAAGATGAATTCTGGCTGCTCCAGGAAGCCCACAAGGACATGTCCTGCCCTGACAGAGTCACTTGAGCCACCATGGAGAGATGGCAAGCGCCCCCTCATCCAGGACACTTGCCTCTATGACGCTTCCTCAATCTGGGCCTGGATCCAGCAGCTGGACCAGAGTAGGCACAGAGGGCTGCCTTGGACCTGCCCCTCTGCAAAGACAACTGTCAGCCCTCGTGGGAAAATTGCTGCACCTGCTTCCCCCGGAAGTGTGCCGCACAATGTAACCAGTGTCCCGTGGGGCTTCCTGTCACCCCTTCAATTTCTACTTCCCACACCTTCCATTCTACAATGAAATCAAAAGTGGCTCCTATGCTGTAAGCTAACTGCAGCCAAGGGAGAGGTCGCTGCACCCAGATGTGGTTTGTTCTGGCCCAGGGAGCCCCACAGAAGAGGTTCTATGCTATGACATTGCACTGGGGCTGTGCCCTGTGGGGCTGGCATCTCCTGCTCACTCTGCCCCTGATGGTGCTCAGATGAGCTATTTCTACCTTCTGCTACCTGGACACCCCAACTTGTTCAGCCCCACAGCACCCACACCCTCAGTTTTTGCTCGGTTGTGGGGTCTCTGGCAGCCAATTTAAATAAATAGACACCCTTGTCACTCACACAGAAGTCTTGCAAAAGGATATATGATGGAAAGTAATCCTCCCTCCAGTGATAACTGCATTTAATCATTTCTTATAAAAATGAGATGAGAAAACCATAATTGAAAAATACACATGTACCCAAGGTTCACTGCAGCACTATTTATAATAGCCAGGACGTGGACGGAACCTAGATGTCCATCAACAGATGAATGGATAAAGAAGTTGTGGTTCAAATATACATACAGTGGAATATTAGCCATAAAAACTGAATCAGTTGTAGTGAGGTGAATGGACCTAGAGTCTGTCATACAGAGTGAAATAAGTCAGGAAGAGAAAAATAAATATCGTACATTTATGCATATATATGGAATCTAGAAAAATGGTATGATGAACCTATTTGCAGGGCAGGAATAGAGACACAGATGTAGAGAATGGACTTAGGGACCCAGTGAGGGAATGAGAGGGTGGGATGAATTGGGAGAGTAGTATTACATATTTAGACTACCATATGTAAGGTAAATAACTAGTAGGAAGCTGCTGCGGTAAAGGGGGAGCTCAGCTCAGTGCTCTGTGATGAACTAAAGGGGTGGGAGGGAGGCTCCAGAGGGAGGGGTTATATGTATACTTACTGATTCATGTTGTTGTATCAGTTCAGTTCAGTTCAGTCGCTCAGTCATGTCTGACTCTTTGCGACCCCATGAATCGCAGCATGCCAGGCCTCCCTGTTGTATAGCAGAAACCAACACAACACTGTAAAACAATTATCCTCCAATTAAAATAAATTAAAAATAAATAAATAATAAATAAATAGAATATTGGAAATTCCCTGGCAGTCCAGTGGTTAGGACTGTGCGTGTTCTCTCTAGAGGGCATAGGTTCAATTCCTGGACAGGGAGCTAAGATCCTGCAAGCTGCATGATACAATTAAAAAAAAAACCCACAAAAGACAAAAAAATAGGAATGTAGTTTTGAAAAAATTTCTGATTTTGCCAAGAATTTACTATTTCTGTCTTTTTTTTTTAACTTAGTATTTAAAGTCTTTTTCTCTGCAGAAAGCTTGTCTTCAATTGCTTTACTATTTTTGAGTTTAGTGAACCGTAATTTTTAAAATGAAAAATTGGAGTAAATTGTGATGTCTATTTAGGAAGGGAAACTGCCCCAGCATGTAGAGAAGTTCAAAAGATGGCCAGTAGTGGTCATATTTCTCCTCAGGGCTTTGACATGGACTTTACTTGGAGGTCATAAAGGAGTGTTTGGGGATGTTTTGTAGAAAAAGCCTTATCTGGAGGAGCCATCTGAAAAGGTTCAGGCTGGTTCATTCATTTTCTTATGGCCAGAACATTTTACGGCTTCATCACAGATTACAGACAGAGCAAACCTGCCGACATGCATGAGAGAGGGAGTGAAAACAAAACAACAGCAATAACAAAAACAGGTCAGAAAAAGGAACTCAGAGAACAAATGAGACAGTGGACCTAGAGCAGCAAAAGAAAAGATAAACAGCAAACCCCAGNGCTGGGTGTTTTGAGGTTCTTCTAGAAACAGTCCGGATTCTAGGAGACTGGCTTAGATGACTTATTTGGTGCCTGGTGTTGACTGAAGATCTCTGATCTTGGGCTGAATGGTGAATCTTAAGTATGAACCAATAGCCAAGACAGAGCAAACCTGCCGACATGCATGAGAGAGGGAGTGAAAACAAAACAACAGCAATAACAAAAACAGGTCAGAAAAAGGAACTCAGAGAACAAATGAGACAGTGGACCTAGAGCAGCAAAAGAAAAGATAAACAGCAAACCCCAGAATCATTAAACTTCTGAGAGACTTGAGGATACTGTACCTATAAGAAGAAAGGAAACACAATNAAAACAGGTCAGAAAAAGGAACTCAGAGAACAAATGAGACAGTGGACCTAGAGCAGCAAAAGAAAAGATAAACAGCAAACCCCAGAATCATTAAACTTCTGAGAGACTTGAGGATACTGTACCTATAAGAAGAAAGGAAACACAATGAAACAGGAACATTTAGAGTGCATGGGGCGTTCTGTTGGGCATTTAAAATATGACAGAAGATGAAGGGAAGAGTCCAGCTGACTGTTTGGAGAATAAACATGGGGAAATATATTAGGATTAATATACACATGTATTATAAAAAGATAAAATGGGAGAGAAATTATAAGAAAAAGAGAATCAATTCTGGAATTACAGCATTCAATAAAATTTCCAGAAGTAGAGCAAAGAAAATGGAGGGGGAGAGATTATTAAAGAAGTAATACAGGAAAACCCTCAGAATTGGAGAAAAATAATGTCCAGATTGAAATGCTAAATTAAGTGCCCAGCATAATGGATGAAAACACAGGCAAAGAAGTCATGTTATTTTCAAAACACTGATGATGGCAAGAAGATTGGAGAGAGAGAAAGGGAGAAAGAGAACAGTTCATTTACAAAGGAATGAAAATCAGATAGAGATATTAGGCTTCTTAATAATAATACTCAGTACTAGAAGATGGTGAAATTATGCTTTAAGATTCCCTCCTATGATCAAATAAAATGGTGATGATGGTAAAAATCATTTCCAATATACAAACAATAGCTAATTTCTATTGACTCTTTACAAAGTGTTAGGAAATAAGCTAAATTCTTCACATTGACCTTCATGTTTAATGCTCCCAACAAAATTATGTTTTATTATTATTCCCATTTTACATATGAAGAAGCTGAAGTGCAACATGGTTAACTAACTTGTTAAAGGTCAAGAAGAGAGTAAACTTTGGAGGCAAAATGACTTTCCAAAAAATTATGAAAATACTTGGATCAGAGATGTTAATGTTATATCTGCCTGCACAGGGATGATCCAGAGAGACAANTTCATTGTGGTGGTTTCTCTTGTTATGGAGTGTGGGCTCTAGGCACGTGGCCTTCAGTAGTAGGAATGTCTTTGTTCAGAGTGGAGGCTGGCCACATCCAACAGTCCTAGGGTAGGGCTGGCCACGCCAGAAAGACTAACCTTGTGGGTCTTGCATTATCAGTTGACCTGGGGACTAAGTTCAACCATACAGGCAATGACTCAATCAAGCATGCCTCTGTAAATTTACAAGAACTTTGAACAGTGGGCTTCCCTAGTTGATGATACTTGAAGTGTATTGTCACACAGCGATGTTCGGAGGGGAGCGTGCCCTAACTCCATGCAGGATAGGATGGTGGAAGCTCATGTCTGTAGCTCTCCTGGGCTTTGCCCTATGCTTCTCTTCCTTTGGCTCATCTTAATCTGCATCCTTTCACTGCAGTAAACTGTAACCATGAGTATAATGACTTTCAATGAATTCTGTGAGTTTTTCAAGTGAATTATCAAGCTCCCTGGTGGTTTGGGAAACCTCTGAACTTGCAGTTGGTGTCAGAAGTGAGGGTGGTCTCTGTGGAGACTATATCCTCTAAGCTTGTAGTTGGCCCTAAACTCCTCACAAATATAAGATCCTATAAGTAGAATTTCTGGGTCAGAAATATGTGCATTTGCAAATTTGGTCAAGATGAATAAGATGGCCCCATAGAGATTGTCCCACATTATATTCCCACCAAGAACAGAGCAGAATTTTTTTGTAAGAGGGTGGGGAGAAAAAAATAACCCTACCATGGATTGTGAGAGAATAACAAGTCATGGCGGGGCGCACCCTGATAGACACCAGGGGGTTAAAGGCAAGGAAGTGGGGAGAGTATTCTTAGAGGTGTTTGAGGCAAGAGATGCGCAGGTTGAGGAAGTGGAGACAAATGGTGGCCACATCAAGAGCAAAGTGGAACAGGACGTGACAGAGCCATGGGGCAGTAGGGCGCCATCTTCGGAACCGGGCACTCATGCTCCTGGGCGGACCCAGGGGTTCCTGAGAGAAG
This sequence comes from Neotragus pygmaeus, assembly GCA_006410875.1. Classification (NCBI taxonomy): domain Eukaryota; kingdom Metazoa; phylum Chordata; class Mammalia; order Artiodactyla; family Bovidae; genus Neotragus; species Neotragus pygmaeus. Next base: position 391,164 of record SJYV01012696.1, on the reverse strand, counting down.
AAAGGATTCAAGGTCCTCCACTTCTTTATGTGTTGCTTCCTGATGTAAATTTGCCTGAAGAGGAAGCTTGCGATCTTTCACTTCTTCTTCTCCTAACTTACCATGAAAAGTCTCACCTCTCACACATCCCAAACTCTCCAGACACTGAAGGCAAAAGCCATACCATCTCTTTGGACAGAGGCAAAATTTTTAGGACACAGTCCTACACACACATTCACACATGTACAAAATGACACACATACAAAGCTTATTAACCACAGCATGTTTGTCATAGCGAAGGTTTGGAACAACCTAACTATTTCTCAGCAGAGTGCTAGTTGAACAAATTTAAGATACATTTACCCAAGGTAAGAATTTTTAGTCAGAAAAAAAGAATGAAGAAGCATTTTATGTATTGATATGAAACCATCTGTATACTGCTAAAGAGAAATGGTGTTTTCTGTCAATGGATTAAAAAGTACTGACACTTTTTTTATTTTCAAATGCACAGAAAGATATCTCTGGAAAGATAACCAAGAATGTAATAATAGAGAGGGTAAATGGGTGACTGGAGAATGGGCTGGGAGAGAGGCTTTGACTCTATACCCTTTAATGTCTTTTGAATTTTAACCATGAGACATTATCTACTAATAAATAATTTAACTTAAAATTTAAAAATAAAACCCCAAAATCCTTCTTCTTTGCATTCAGTTGTGGCTGACTCCTCCTCCCTTTTTTGCTGGCTGCAAATTTCTGGAAGATATCTATCATCAAGTTAAGGAAGTTTCCTTTAATATCTATTTTGGTAGGAGATGCTTTTAAAAAAACTAATGTAAGAATAGTATTGAATTTTGTCAGCACATAGTGAGATATTTTCCCCCTTTAATCTCTGTACTGAATTGCAGTAATAGATATCTTAATGTTCAATCATCTATTTCTAGAATAAACCCACAATATATTATTCTTTCAATCCACTTCTGAGTTTAATTTGCTGGTATTTTATTAGGATACTTTTTCATCCATATACCTAAGTAAAATCAACCGATCTCCTTCTTCTAATTCACTGATTTGGTATCACATTTATGCGAGGTTCATAAATGCAGAGATGTCCATCTTTTTCTATGCTGTAGAATAATTTATGTAATATGAAAATTCACTGGTTCTATTTAACTATTTAGCCCCAGTTGCCTTGTTTAGGGTAGATCTTTGACTACCCTTGTTTAGGGTAGATCTTTTTCTTTTCAGGTTTGTTTGGTTTTTTAAATCACCTTTATCATCTATGTTGTTGTTATTTTGTTGTTAAGTCATGTCCGACACTTTTGCAACCCCGTGGGCTTCTCCTGGAGAGAAGACTCTCCAGGCTTCTCTGTCCATGGGATTTTCCAGGCAAGAATACTGGAGTGAGTTGCCATTTCCTTCTTCAGGGGATCTTTCCAACTCAGGGATCGAGCCCTGGTCTCCTGTACTGGCAGGTTCTTTACCACTGAACCACCGGGGTGGAGCGAGCCCTTTTATCATCCATACTGCCCTATAAATTATTCATGTGCTCTAGTTTTCCTTATTTATTCATATGAAGTTTCACATCATTGATGCATCCTTTAGAAAACTCTTCAAAAGGGTTTCCTTGGTGGCTTTGTGATAAAGAATCTGCCTGCCTATACAGGAGACACAGGTTCAGTCTCTGATCTGGGAAGATCCCATATGCCACGGAGCAGCTAAGCTGTGAGCCTTAAGTATTGAGCCTGTGCTCCAGAGCCTGGAAACTGCAACTACTGAGTCCACGTGCCACAAGTTCTGAAACCCACATGCCCTAGAGCCCTTTCTCTACAAGGAGGGAAGCCACCCAGATGAAAGGCCGGCTCCTGTCTCTTATACACATCTGGGTGTCTCTTCCAGCAGCCACTGGCCTTCAACGCGGGGTAGCTCCACCCAGCCGCCACCCTGTCCTCGGACGTGGGGTGTCTCCTCCCGGCCGCCACTGGCCTTGGACACGGGGTAGCTCCTCCCAGTCGCCGCCCTGACCTCGGATTGCAAGAGCTGGACCGGNGGAAACACAGACCCAGCATAGACAATACATACATACATAAATAAAATTATAAAGAAGAATACATTAAAAAAGAAAACTCTTCCATATTTATAATTGTTCTCTGTTGCTAATCCTAATGTGTGTGTGTGCTTTTATTTCTAACATAATAATTTATAGTTTCCCTTTTTTTTTTGGTACTTAGAGTAGGAATTATTTAGAAAAATGGACTTTAATCCCTATATGATTCTGTTTATTTAAAAACTCCAAATAGGCAAAACTGATCTATGATGTTAGACATTAGTATATTGGCTAACTTTTGGAAAGAAGAGGATTGGGAGGGGAGATAATGAAGGCTTCTGGATCCTTGCTTGCTTGCGTGCTAAGTTGCTTCAGTTGTGTCCGACTGTTTGTGAGTCTATGGATGGTAGCCCACCAGGTTCCTCTGTCCATGGGATTCTCCAGACAAGTATACTGGAGTGGGTTGCCATGCCCTCCTCCAGGGGATCTTCCCAACCAAGGGATCAAACCCACATCTCTTATGTCTCCTACATTGGTGGGTTCTTTACCACTAGTGCCACCTGGGAAGCCCTTCTGGGTCTTTATTAGTTATCTATTTTATGTCTAGTAGTGTGTATATGGCACTCCCAATCTCCCAATTTATTCCTTCCCCCCCGTACTCCCTGGTAACCATAAGTTTTTTCTCTACATCTGTGACCTAATTTCTGTTTTGTAAATAATTTCATTGGTACCATTTTTTTTAAGATTCCACATACAAGTAATATCATATATTTGTCTTTCTCTGTCTGACTCACTTCACTTAGTATAATAATCTCTAGGTCCATCCATGTTGCAGCAAATGGCATTCCATTCTTGTTTATAGCTGAGTAATAGTTCATTGTATATGTGTACCACATCTTCTTTATCCGCTCCTCCTGTCAACGGACATTTAGGTTGCTTCCCTGTCTTGACTATTGTAAACAGTGCTTCAGTGACCACTGGGGTGCACGTATCCTTTTAGATTATGCTTTTCTCCGGATACACGCCCAGGGCTTCCCTGGTAGCTCAGTTGGCAAAGAATCCACCTACAATGTGGGAAACCTAGGTTCAATCCCTGGGTTTGGAAGATCCCCTGGAGAAGGGAATGGCTACCCACTCCAGTATTCTGGCCTAGAGAATTCCATGGACTGTGTAGTCCACGAGGTCACCAAGAGTCAGATACGACTGAGCCACTTTCACTCACTCCCTCTGGATAGATGCCCAGGTCTTCCCCTTCTTATAAGGATGCCAGTCCTATAGGATTAGGGCCTCACCCTTATGACTTCATTTAACCTTTATCATCTCCTCAAAGGCCCTATGTCCGAAACAGTCACATTGGAAATTAGGGCTTCAAGATATGAGTTTTCTGTGAGGAGAATACAATTTGGTCCATAGCAGAGCTATCTGTTTTATGATTCGTAAATTTCTCTTAATGTATGTTATACTTTAATTTTAAAAGTGTATTCAGTAAAGTAAAATGAATGAGAACATGATGAGGATCAGAAGGCCCATGCTCACAGCTGCTCTTGGAGACACAGGGACCACATAACCATCTTACACAGAGATGGGCCAGCGCTCATGAGCCACTGTGAAAAGCCCAGTCCAGTCTCCAGGTGTGGGCTCTTTGCCTGACTCCCTGCTGCAGGACACATCGCATCTTAGATTGTATCAAAGTACTCACTGTCTCTGTGCAGAACCTATGCATCACCTCCTCAGCAATTTCCTCCATCACTGAGCCGATGAGTCCATGAACAGGCTACGGTCTGTATTAGGGTGCAAGTGGCTGTTGGTAGAACAAAACAGAGTATCCTTGGGGAGTCGCAAATTTGTTAGGAGGTCACAAGGCAGCTAAGATAGGGAGAGAGAAAGGAAGAAGAAAAAAAGACATCAGAAGCATTTTAAAATATCCAAGTGGAAAGATTTTTTTTAAAGCACTCTTTAGTTATTAACTTATGATTATATTGCACTTTGGTCATTATAATTTCCACTTTTTGAAATTTGTCAACATTCCCTGTGTGACCTAATGGTCAAAATTTGGGAATGTTTCATCCTAGCATGAAAAAAGTGCATATTCATTCAACAAATATTTAGTTAGAGCCTAAGTGGCCACCCACTGTTTCAGATTCTTAGGATGTTATCAGTGAACAAAATAAAGATCCTTTCTTGTGGAGTTTTCATTTAAGTGAGAAGACACAAGTGATAAGCAGTACTCACATAGAATAAACAAATTATAAAGTCATAAAGTTGCAATGGAAAGTGACAAACGTTTTCCAGAATAGTAAAGTAGGATGGGGAATAGAGGGTTGGGGCACAGATCACACTTTAATGTAGGGTGGTCAGGGAATGCCTACTTGAAACGTGAGGGTAGAGGAGGTATGCATGTATGTGTGTGTATGCGGGTGTGCACACTTCCTGAAAGGCTTTGTAGGGCTTTGCAAGACTTGGATCCTTAGTGAAGTGGGTTCGGATAGAGAGATGCCACAATCTCAGTTTTTCAGGAGTAACGTTGATTACTTTATGTAGATTTGACTGTAGGGGAACAAGAGTGGAGGCCAGGAGGTGGTTGGGAGGTTATTGTCATTGTTCAGGTGGGAGATGATGGTGGCCTGGGTCAGGGTGGCATCAGTGGAGATGAAGAGAACTAGTTGGACTGAGGATATATTGTCTGACTCTTCACGACCCCGTGGAGTGTAGCCCACCAGGCTCCTCTGTCCATGGGATTCTCTAGGCAAGAATACTGGAGTGGGTTGCCATTTCCTTTTCCAGGGGAGCTTCCCTACTCAGGGAGTCTCTCGAATTGCAGGCAGACTCTTTAGGGTCTGAGCCACCAGGGAAGCCCTCGGAACTGTCAGTAGGTGGTTGGTATTCACAGCCACGAGACTAGATGAGGGCACTTAGGGAGTGAGTGTGGTTGGAGGAAAGAAGAGCCCAAGGAGTAAGCCATGTGACATACACATGGTAAATCTGGGAGGTGGAGGAACAGGCGAAGGACTGAGAAAGAGGCACCAGTGGCGTGTGAGGAAACAGAGGCAGGGGCCACGGAGGCCAAGTGTAGAAAGTGAAGCAAGGGGAGGCAATGTATTGTTTGTTTTGAGGTTATAATATTTACTGTATATTGTTCATTGTTATTCAAATATTCTGTATTCTTCATTTGTATCTACTCTGTCAGTTTCTGATATTTTAAATTTTGTCATAGAGACTGTGGATTTGTCCATTTGCCCATGTATATCTACCATCTTTGTTTTATATATTTCAGAGCTTTAATGCTAGATGCATAATGACTCACTTCTATAATTTTTCTGCCTATTATTATTTTTTTGGTTTAAAATTTATAAAATTTGTGTATAGGTTTGATCTTCATTTAAAAAAATGTATCATATCGTTGATTTACAGTGTTGTGTCAGTTTCAGGTGAGCAGCCTAGCGATTCAGTTACACAGATGCATATGTTCATCCCTTTTGAGTTATTCTCCCGTACAGATTCTTACAGAATATTGAATAGAGTGCCCCGTGCTATACAGTGGGTCCTTGCTGACTATCTGCTGTCTAGTAGTGTGTGTATGTTAATCCCAGACTCCTAATTTATACCTCCATGTTTTCCCTTTGGCAATCATCAGTTTGTTTTCAAAATCTGTGAGTCTGTTTCTGTTTGGTAAATAAGTTCACTTATGTAATTAAAAAAAAATTAAATTCGACATATGAGTGCTATCATATGATAGTTGTCTTTCTCTGCCCTCTACTTTTAAAATTTATGTATCTCCATGTTGTTTTCTTTGAGGGGACTTAGAGTAAAATAGAAACCACCACAATACTAAGGGCAGGGAGAGAAATGGGAGTAAGAGACGGAAGATGAGAGACAAGCAAAGAATAAGTTTATGCCTGAGGAAAGCTGTAGCGATTAAACACCGTCAGATGCAAGCTCCCCAAATACCATCAACACAGCCTGTTGCTAAGACAGTGCTAAACTGATTGCTCATTGTGGAAAGGAGAACACCAGCCTCACTGCAACGGGACTTTAGCTCTGACTCCAAGGGCAAAGGCAAAGCTGGATCTCAATGAGAACTGAAAGTTTGATCAAAGCGGGTCTTCAAGTGTGATGCTTGATCAGGGTTGGGTAAAAATCATGATTGATGGTTTTTTTTTTAATTTATTTGTTTTTAATTGGAGGCTAATTACTTTATAGTATTGTTAAGTTTTGTCACATAAATATTGACATGAATCAGCCATGGGTGTACCTGTGTTCCCCATCCTGAACTCCCCTCCCGTCTCCCTCCCCATCTCATACCTCAGGGTCATCCCAGTGCACCAGCCCTGAGCACCCTGTCTCATGCGTCGAACCTGGACTGGAGATCTGTTTCACACATGACGAATGGTTTAGAATTGGTGGCAACAGTAAGGTGAGGACTTTGAGGTGAGAGAGTCAAAGAATCTTAGGGAGTCAGCGGTCTGTTGATGATTCTTATAGAGGCATTGCTGTGTCTTTTGAGCGGTTCATGTGATGAATGAACTTTCATGTTCCTTTCCTGAGAAGTCTCCTGACATAGCAGTTATACTAATGCATACGATGGGATACTAAAGTCATGTTGAAGAAGACAGTGAGCTCTGTGTGCAGAGGGGACACTGGCATGTGTTTGTTTCAGCTCCTTGACACAAAAACCGAGCTGGGTCATTTCTCACAGTGGGGCAGACCTCCAGCCCTCTGCCCTGACCACAGTAGGACTGCTCACTTTGGGCTCCCAAGGCTTTGAGTTGTCTTTCTAAACAAGCAGTTAATGGTTCAGCATCTCCTTGATGCTTGTAAAGTTTCTGCAGTCAATGGGACTGTGATTCCTAATGAGCAAAATCAATTTAAATTGAAGAAAGCATAAGATTTGGACCAGTAGTGCTCGTTGTTTATCTGCAATGGATGTCCCAAAGGACATAATCNATGCTTGTAAAGTTTTTGCAGTCAATGGGACTGTGATTCCTAATGAGCAAAATCAATTTAAATTGAAGAAAGCATAAGATTTGGACCAGTAGTGCTCGTTGTTTATCTGCAATGGATGTCCCAAAGGACATAATCTTTTGTCCATTACTGACAAATTAGATTTGGAATTTTCAACTCCCGTTTTGTTCTCTTATGAGCTTAATGGCTATAATTGTCCTGACATTCCATTTTTAGGAAGCAAAGATTTCCTGGTAAATGTGTCATTCCTCAGCTACCAAGTACAATTTACAGTATTCAACCTCATTCCCTTAGATTGCCTCACTACCCTGGGCATTGCTGAGAAAGACTCAGCTTAACGATGTGAATTTAATTTTCTTATTATTTTCTCTAAAAGAGTCACCAAGGTCCTACAGAAGACTTGAAGATGGTTTTAATTCGTCTCCCCATATTATATTAATCTTGATATTATTTTGCTTTTGGTCTTATCATCTAACTAATTGAATAATTAAACACTAATTGAATAAAACGTACTGTCCAACGCATAGATAGGCATTACACTTTTCATAATGAAAAATATAGTCAGCATCATCCTCTCTGTAGTGGACATTGTCCGAGTCACACCCAGATGCCTCCACCTAACCACTGGACACAACCCCAGAATCTGGGAGTGTTGATGATTAATTGTTCACAACTGCTCCCTTCAGAGAGTCGCTCTGGCAGACAGGAACTGTCTGGCCTGTACTATTATACCCCTAGCCTGCCCAGGGCAGTCCACAGCCAATGAGTGATTGACATGGGTATAAAAGGCCAGCCCTCTTGCCTCAAGCTGGGACTAACTGCAATACAATTCATGCTTCATCTGAGCAGAAAAAGCCTCTGGTGTGCAGTGTGATCAGCCTTGACAGCCCCTGGGACCCTTTGTTCTGAGCAAAGCTGCTGGGCCCCAGGTTCCCACCACCAGCAGTCCCCATCCACTCCTGGACTTAAGCAACTCCCAAGATGGCACCCAGTAATTTGTTTCTGAACCCCAGAGTTATAGACTTAAAAATGTGACCAACAGAGGTTGGGGATGTCAGTCTGAGGAAAAGAAATGTGAAGTTGCCAGAGGATGGTGACTAAGAATAACTCACTGGATGCTTTCAAATATTCTCATATACAACTTGTGGGAGTGTAAACTGACTCAGTCATTGCTTCCTGGTAAAATGATCAGCTTTAGACCTGGTTATTGCACATCTCTAAATTTATTTTTAAGATACTAGATGATTAATTAGGCAAAAAATCAGCTATATGGAGACCCATTTAAGTGTTATTTATAACAACAACAACAACAACAAAATGAGACAATCAGGAGCCCCCAAAAGGGGAATTATTGTGTATTCATGTAACACAACAGTATTTAGTTATCTAACCGTATCGTTTATCATCACTCATGGTTTTTTGTGGAGATGGCTCATCTCTGCTCCATGTCCATATCTGGGCCCTCAGCTGGATAACTTAAAGGCGGGAATGAAGTTTTGTTTGCTCTCATATGGGCAGATGCTGATAATCAGCTAGAGCCCCACTGGGTATGTCAGCTGGAACAGTCACGTGTGGCTTTTCCATGCAGTTTAGACTTCCTCACAATGTGGAGTCTTGGTTCCAAGGTTGAAAAGAAAGAAAGAGAGCCAGGCAGAAGCCATATTGCCTTTTATGACCTGCTATGCAAACCACACAGCGTCATCTATGACACATTCTACTTACACAGCAATTACAGAAGCCTGGTGGGGTTGAGAAGAAGGAAACACAGACCCCACCTCTTGATAGAGTCATGTCAGTGTCACATTGTAGAAAGAGCACGTGGGATGGGATATATAATGTGCTGGTGCTGGCATCTATGGAAAATACACTGTGGCTGTAACCAATCACATCTTAATGTCTAATGGCATAGGGAAATGTTCATGATATGCTGTGAAGTTAAAAAGATCAGATTCCAAAACAGTATGCACAGCATAATCCCACTGCGAAGGAAATCTGTATAGATGCAAGGTATTAACAATGGCTCCCACCAGAGATGAGATGAATTTAAATGGGTAACTGCATAAGCCATTTGTTCAAGTGTGTGTGTGTGTGTGTGTGTGTGTCAAGATAGGGTTGTTTACTGAAAGCATCTGTCTTTTTTGCCCGTAGGCAGCTCCAGGGGCTTCCTTTGCAAGAGTTCTCTTTGGCCCCCTGAGTAGATCATTGGATTTAATAGTCAGGAAAAGCTATTTTTACTCAGTGATGCCTCTGGGTGTTCTTCCAGGAGGCCCTGGCCTGAGTCCAGTTTACTTGGCATTGATTCCCAGCAGCATGTGGCCCCAAGGACAAGGCATGAGTGAATTAAAGTTTAATTAAAGGTAAAAGTCCGCTGTAGATGGGGCTGCCTGTTTCCTCTTGCGTCGTTAGTGCAGGCGGGTACTTGTGTAATCAGTTTCCCTCCTGGGCTTGTGGGTAATCAGTTTCCCTTGCACTTCTGTGGGACACCTTTCTTTTTCTCTTGCAAAGGGGATGAAAAGATGTTGAAAAATATGGTAATGAAAACACAGAGAACCAGCGTGGACAGAGTCTGGGGTAGCAAATGCAAAATAGTTCCCAGGTTTATAATCAAATTTGTCCCCATGCCTTGCAGACTCCCTGTCCTGGGCCCCTCAAACAGCCATCTTTGAAAGATCAGATGGAAGGGGTTTCTTGGGGCCAGACCTGCCTCTCATGGGTATCAAGGAGCACTTAGCCAGATAACACCCCTGCTGTGGGTGTGGGCATGGAGTGGAGGGGGTGCACCCAGTTCGGTGGCTTTGGGTTTCTGTGCAGAGCAGAGACAGTGTGGACTGGTCCAGGTCTCACAAACCACCGAAAGCTGACTGAGTAAGAGGACCAGCAGGAGGGGCTACATAGTTGGGAAACAAAATCAAGAAGGAAGGAAAGGCAGTTTGATATGTACATGGAACCCGGTATGGAAGGTGCCACAGAGATGCTATTCCAACTGCTGGGTGGTTGTTAGGTCCACTGCCAAGCTGAACTAACTGCTCAGAAAGGTCACTGGACCATCAGAAAGGCACCTTTTAGGTCAAGGGTTGTTCTGGTCACATGCTGGCTCTGGAACTCTCCATGAGGCCCAGCAGCTCCTGGAGCCACAGTCTCCTCACCTGTGAAATGGGGCTCAGCTCAACTGCCCTACCTTGCTGCAGGCGCCAGTGAGATGATGCCTGCCAGAGTTAGTCCTTGTCCTCGGAAAGATGGGAGTTTATTGTGAGAATACGGTAGAGCAATGAAGGAGACCCCTTGAGTGCCTGGAGCATTTTAGAGTTTAGCCAGTTTTGTATAACCTCTCCGTTTCTTCTGACTTTAAGATCTTTTCTTTAAAACAAACTCAAAGACAAGCAAAGGGATTCCCTTGTGTGAGATGGTGAAGAATCCACCTGCAATGCAGGAAACCCAGGTTCCATCCCTAGGTCAGAAAGATCCCCTGGAGAAGGGAGTGGCAACCCACTCCAGGATTCTTGCCTGGGAAATCCCACAGACCAGGGAGCCTGGTGGGCTATAGTCCATGAGGTTACAAAGAGTCAGACACGACTGAGCAGCAGACACTACCACTGATGTGTGCGATGTGTGCTAAGTCGTTTCAGTCATGTCCCACTCTTTGCGACTCCATGGATTGTAGCTCACCAGGCTCCCTTGTCCCTGAGATTCTCTAGGCAAGAATACTGGAGTGGATGGCCATGCCCTTCGCGAGGGGCTGCAAGGGCTGGATTTAAATAGGCCAATAGCATCATCTACTGGCCAAATGCGGTACTGCAGCTACTGTTCTTTTCCAGCTTCCTTTACAAAAGGTATCCCAGCCACACTATAACAGAGAATTAGAAAGTGAAAAAGCAGCGCTGTCTTCAGAGAATTACATTAACACCTGATTATCTCCAAATACACTAGTTCAGGAGAGTGACACATGGAGTGACAGTGATGTAGCTTGAGGAGGATGTCGTCATATATATATTTATCATATCTTCTTTATCCATTCTGGAGAAGGAAATGGCAACCCGCTGCAGTATTCTTGCTTGGGAAATCCCAGGGACAGAGGAGCCTGGTGGTCGACAGTCCATGAGGTTGCAAAGAGTCGGACACGACTTAGCGACTAAAAAGCAGCAGCTTTGTTCGTTCATCTATTGACAAACACTTAGAGTGCTTCCATATCTTGGCTGTTGTAAACTAAGCTGTGGCAAACATAGGTATGCACATAACTTTTCAAATTACTATTTTCATTTTCTTTGGATAAATATCCAGGAATGAAATTGCTAGGTTGAATGGTAGCTCTATTTTTAATTTTTTGAGGAAACTGCATACTGTTTTCCATAGTGGCTGTACAAATTTACATTCCCACAGTGTATGAGGGTTCCCTTTTATCCATACCATCTCCAACACTGTTATTTCTTGTCTTTATGATAATAGCCATTCTAATAGGTATGAGGTGATATCCCATTGTGATTTTGATTTGCATTTCCCTGATAATTAGTGGTGTAAACATCTTTGCACGTGTCTGTTGACCATCTCTATGTCTTTGGGAAAATATCTAGATCCTCTGCCCATTTCACAAATTCCACTGTTTGTTTTTGCTATTAAGTTGTTTAAATTCTTAATATATTTTGGATATTAACTCCTTACTTGATATATGATTTGCAAATATCTTCTCTCACTCAGTAGGTTGCCTTTTCATTTTGTAGATGGCTTTCTTTTCTGCACAGAAGCTTTTTAATTTGGTGTAGTCCCACTTGTTTATATTCACTTTTGTTGCCTTTGCTTTTGGGGACAGATCCAAAAATTCTGTGAGTCTGTTTCTATTTTATAAATAGATTTATTTGCATTGTATTTTAGATTCCATATATAAGTGATATCAAATGGTTTTTTTCTCTCTCTGTCTTCGCTTAGTATGATCATCTCTATCCATGTTGCTGCAAATGGCATTATTTCATTCCTTTTATAACCAGCTAATATTCCATGGTGTATGTTAACCATCACATCTTCTTTATCCATTAATCTGCTGATGGATGTGTGGGTTGTCTCCATGTCTTGGCTGTTGTAAATAGTGCTGCTATGAACTTAGAGGTGCGTGTATCTTTTTGAATTAGTTTTGTCTGGATATTTGCCCCGGAGTGGGATTGCTGGATCATATGGCAACCCTAGTTTTAGCGTTTTGAGGAACCTCCATACTGTTTTTCATAGTGACTGCATGGTGATGCTCTCTTTCTTACAATATTCACCTTATTGCTCTGGGCTGGAACAGAACCACAATATCTCTGGAGGTCTGCCTGCATTTGAAAGATGGGAAATATTAGGGCATATTTGTATCTGATGAAAAGGATATTTACAAAGGATATTACAATGGAATATTACTCAGGCATAAAAAGGGACACATTTGAGTTAGTTCTAGTGAGGTGGATGAACCTAGAGCCTATTATACAGAATGAAGTAAGAAAGAGGAAAACAAATATCACATATTAATGCATCTCTATGGAGTCTAGAAACATGGCACTGATGAACATATTTGCACGACAGGAATAGAGAAGCAGATAGAGAGAGCAGACTCATGAACACAGTGGGGGAAGGAGGCAGTGGGGTAAAGTGAGAGAGCAGCATGGAAGTTTAATAGCCATATACAAAACAGCCAGTGGGAATTTGCTGTATGATGTAGGGAGCTCAACCTAGTGCTCTGTGACAACATAGAGGAGTGGGATGGGGTGGGAGGTGGGAGGGAGGTTCAAGAGAGAGGGGACATACATATGCCTGTGGCTGATTCATGTTGATGTGTGGCAGAAACCAACACAATATTTTAAAGCAATTATCCCCCAATTAAAAATAAATATTTTGTTTTAAAAGCCAAAAAAAAAAAAAAGAGAGAGAGAGAGAAAAGGATCAAGTAGGGAGGGAGAAATTGATGATTCAGAAAAAGGAGGGTAATGACAGTGATAATTCATTGAGAAGAGGATGCAAATTGAGGCCTTAGTTGTAATGGGAGCAAGTACCCTTCATCCATTATTAACAGAAAAGAAGACAGAGAGTATACACCATTGCCTTAGATGAGAAGATTCGAAGATGGAAAAACGCAGGAGCTTCAAATACCTCAGTGAAGGATGAGGCAAAGCCTTCAGCTGTGTAAGATGGAGGGTGTGGATGAAGGGAAAGGGAGCGGAACCATTGTTTCCCTCCCACCGCCGCCAGCTGTCCTGTGTAGGTATGGAGTCAGGAGGGGAGTTTAACAAGGGTAGCGTTTTGACAAATGAGTACAAAGGAAGGAGACAAGATCAAAGTATACAAGGGTATTTGCAAGGAGATAATTATAATGGTAAGCCAGGGAAGCTATGCTGCGTCATGAAGTCTGTGAGAATTACGTGAGCGGATGGATGTACAAAAGGTACTCAGAACTCTAGATTACAAGTGTTAAAAAGAGGTTAGCCACTTTCCCTTGCAAGGGAAGTGAGAGAGTGAGGGACAGTGCTTGGTTAATATGTGGAAGTGTCGAAGGATTTTGTTAGAGATAGTACATTTTCTGAAGTTATACTTCCCAACATCTCCCTGGGGAGATTCTCTGGTCAGATACCCTCTTGTGATGCCGTCCCCAACTCACATAGAATCAAATCCCTGAACAATTTCCAGCTACCAATGAGCTTCCCGTTAGGCTTCCCTCACTTGTGAAGGTGAGATCTGCCAGAGGCTCTCCAAGCGAGCATGTTACTAATGGTGGATCTACCAAGGGAGTCATGTTCTGGGTTCTTTAGGCCTAAGGCAGTGGCATCACTGAGGATGTCAGGGCTTTAAGGGAGCCCAGTCACTACTTTTCCCAGAGAAAGGTTGCTAGTGTTCAAGAGACCCTCTAAGTGGGTGTGACTCCAGTGGCCAGAGAGTCACACTCACCTGTGTATTGGTCCAAGATAGAGACTTAAACTGAGGGCACTATGTATTTATGGCGTGTGTGTTTGTGTAAAGTAGATGTAATGGTCATCTGAGTTAAATTCACCCATTCCAGTCCCTTTTAGTTCACTGATTCCTAAAATGTCGATGTTCACTCTTGCCATCTCCTGTTTGGCCACTTCCAATTTGCCTTGACTCATGGACCTAACCCTGGAGAAGGAAATGGCAACCCACTCCAGTACTCTTGCCTGGAAAATTCCATGGACGAAGGAGCCTGGTAGGCTACAGTCCATGGGATCGCAAAAAGTTGGACACGACTGAGCAACTTCACTGCACTTCACATGGACCTACCATTCCAGGTTCCTATGCAATATTGGTCTTTACAGCATCGGCCTTTCCTTCCATCACTGGTCACATCCACAACTGGGTGTTGCTTCTGCTTTGGCTCTGTCTCTTCATTCTTTCTGGAGTTGTTTCTCCACTGATCTCCAGTCGCATATTGGGCACCTACCCACCTGGGAGTTCCTCTTTCAGTGTCCTATCTCTTTGCCTTTTCATACTGTTAGTGGGGTTCTCAAGGCAAGAATACTGAAGTGGTTTGCCAGTCCCTTCTCCAGTTTTGTCAGAACTATCCACCATGACCCATTTTGGGTGGCCCTACATGGCATGGCTCATAGTTTCACTGAATTAGACAAGGCTGTGGTCCATGTGATCAGGTTGGTTAGTTTTCTGTGATTGTGGTTGTCATTCTGTCTGCCCTCTGATGGAGAAGGATAAGAGGCTTATGGAAGCTTCCTGATGGGAGAGACTGGCTGAGGGGGAAACTGGGTCTTGTTCTGATGGTTGGGGCCATGCTCAGTAAATCTTTAATTTGATTTTCTGTTGATGGGCAAGACTGTGTTCCCTCCCTGTTGTTTGACCTGAGGCCAAACTGTGGTGGAGGTGATGAAGAGAATGATGACCTCCTTTAAAAGGTCCCACGCACACACTGCACTCAGTGCCCCCAACCCTGCAGCAGGCCACCGCCGACCCACGCCTCCGCTGGAGACTTCTGCACGCTCACGAGCAAGTCTGGGTCAGTCTCTTGTGTGTGCAAAACTCCAGATTGTTTCCCAACGGGTAACAATTTAGCAGAAGCCTTGGTTGTTTTCTAGCTTAATCATCCATTCTCTGGAGGCTATAAACAGATGTGTCTGTTTACACTTGAATTAAATTCCTTCTATTAACACTGGGATAGATAATAGGTGAGGTGGCTTTATACATACCCAGGGCAAGACTATGAAAGCATTGTCTTATCTCTTCCAGGGAAAAGCAAACCGAAATATATTTCTATGGATTGCAATGATAAAAGATTGTTGGCTAGATCAATTTCTGCATAACATTTGAGGGATGACAAAATTAAACCTATCAGCTGATGCTTTAGTGATGCCTGCAACAACTTAAAGCTTCTGTAATTTACAAACTGTCAAGAGCAAAAAAGTTTTTTAAGTGGCCACAAGGGGGTGGTAAAGGACTGCATACTTGCTCTTACCATCTTCCTTTCAGTTCAGTTCAGTTCAGTCCCTCAGTTGTGTCCAACTCTTTGTGACCCTATGGACTGCAGCACGCCAGGCCTCCTTGTCCATCACCAACTCCCGGAGTTTACCCAAGCTCATGTCCATCGGTGATGCCATCCAACTATCTCATCCTCTGTTTTCCCCTTCTCCTCCTGCCTTCAATTTTTCCCAGCATCAGGGTCTTTCCCAATGAGTCAGTTCTTTGCATCAGGTGGCCAAAGTATTGAAGTTTCAGCTTCAGCATCAGTCCTTCCAGTGAATATTCAGGACTGATTTCCTTTAGGTTGGACTAGTTTGATCTCCTTGCAGTCCAAGGAACTCTCAAGTCTTCTCCAACACCACAGTTCAAAAGCATCAATTCGTCAGCACTCAGCTTTCTATAGGTCCAACTCTCACATCCATACATGACTACTGGAAAAACCAAAGTTTTGACTAGACAGACCTTTGTTGGCAAAGTAGTGTCTCTGCTTTTTAACATGCTAAGTTGGTCATAGCTTTTCTTCCAAGGGGCAAGTAATTTCATGGCTGCAATCACCATCTGCAGTGATTTTGGAGGCCCCCCCAAAATAAAGTCTGTCACTGTTTCCACCATTTCCCCATCAATTTGCCATGAAGTGATGGAACCGGATGCCATGATCTTAGTTTTCTGCATGTTGAGCTTTAAGCGAACGTTTTCATTATCCTCTTTCACTTTCATCGAGGCTTTTTAGTTCCTCTTCACTTTCTGCCATAAGGGTGGTGTCATCTGCGTATCTGAGGTTAATGATATTTCTGCCGGCAATCTTGATTCCAGCTTGTGTTTCCTCCAGCCCAGCGTTTCTCATGATGTACTCTGCATATAAGTTAAATAAGCAGGGTGACAACATACAGCCTTGACACACTCCTTTCCCGATTTGGAACCAGTTGTGTTGCTCCGTGTCCTTACTTACGTAAAATTATTCCCTTGGTGCCCTATGGTGTCTCATTTCAACAATCTTAATCCATTGAGTAGGTTGCTAGTGCTTCTCATGGTTCTGAGTATCAAGTTAACGTTTCCTGCATTTTTAACAAGTTAATAGCACTTGGGCACTTAGAGTAGACATTCGTGACCAGGGAGTAGATGGGCCTTTTCCCTGCTTCAAGGGGTTATGTGTGTGTGCTCAGTCGCATTCAGCTTGACTCTCTGCGACCACATGGACTGTAACCCGCCAGACCCTTCGGCCATGGGATTTCCCAGGCAAGAATACTTGAGTGGGTTGCCATTTCCTACTCCGGGGGAATCGACCCAGAATCCCTCAAGAGATTATACCATTCTCTAAATCCTTGGTGATGTTTTCCCCATGGAATCTGTCATGGGTGATGTGGATTAAAGTACTTTCTGATGTATCTCCACTCTCCAGACTATATGTGGTTCCTAGCCCAGTAACTGAGGAGGTGGGCCTGGGGTCCTGATGATGGATGAAACACACGTGGAGACAAACATAGTGGTTACAGCTAGCTTCCTTCCAGACCATCCTGTAGGCCCAGAGACCCTCCAGGCTAGAGCCGAGGGCTGCAGCAGAAGCCCAGCTGGGAGGACCAAGATTACTTAGATTTCTAGGAGGGGAATTTAACTTTGACCGTTAGTCGCCTTTGTGCACTGAATGAATGGTGTTTATCTCTATGTAATTGTTTTTTGCATGAAAAGAAGTCTGCAGGTTGTTCACTGGTTTGAGATGAAGGCACAATGATTCAGATCCTGCCCTCAGTTCACTGACAGATCTACTGCTCCCCCTGCTAGATTCAAAATCAGGCTAATGAGCTAACAGGCCACCTCACACTGGCATCCTCACCGCCAATGCCGTTTAAATTGCCCTTTAAAGTAAAGTTGTAAAGTTGCTCAGTTGTGTCCGACTCTTTGCGACCCCATGGACTGTAACGTACCAGGCTCCTCCCTCCATGGGATTCTCCAGGCAAGAGTAGTGAAGTGGGTTGCCATTTCCTTCTCCAGGGGATCTTCCCAACCCAGGGATCGAACCCGGTCTCCCTTTAAGTTCTCCATAAAGACAGAGAGGTCTTCCCTGGTGGCTCAGTGGTAAAGAACCTGCCTGCCAGTGCAGGAGACGTGGGTTTGATCCCGGGAGATCAAACCAGGGAAAGATCCCTTGGAGAAAGAAATGGCAAACCACTCCAGTATTTTTGCCTGGAAAATCCCATGGACAGAGGAGCCCAGCGGGCTACAGACCATGGGGTCACAAGAGTTGGATGACTTAAGTGACTAAACAATAGACCAGAGAACCCCACAGGCCACCTGACACAACGTGCCTGAATTGGGAACATCCAGGCACAGCGTGGTGTTCCCTCCTCTGCTGGCACTCGTGCCCCCATGAATGGTTTTCCAGGAGTGAAGAAATACGGCCATTCCTCCGGCTTAGGGCTTTTCTTTTCCAAGCTTCCACTATCCAGATGAAAAGGGAGTTAATTGCCCACATAGCCATGTGAAAGGAGCCATCAGTACTGAAGGCACCCTTACATGGATTTACTCCTGCTTGACTCACTAGCCGATTCACTTGGCCCCCGTGATCCCAGACAAGCACAACGTTGCTTGTCAAGCAAGGGCGGCTGGTTGCTGTCCACCGCGAGTGAGAATTTTCTTTGGTTTTAGATACAGCAGGGCCTTGCCTGCCTCATTTCCTTCCCACGCCCAATTCTGCTTGGTGTGGGGAAACCTCACAGGCCTACAGAACAAGTCTGTAGGCAACCCTAATGAGCTTGATTCCGCCTAAGCCCTAACTGCCCATTCCTTTCGCTGGAGCCCAGCTGGTGACAGAAGGCACACAGACGGCTGTTACCATTCTGTGCGTCTCAAGTTATTCTGGTCAGGTGTATCTGATCGGGATTAGGACTGTTCCTTCCCTAAGATGAGAGCCACCCTCTTTCTAGGGTGGTTCAGAGAACAGCTCTTGAGTTCCTAAACAGGAAGGGGGCACCCCCAACCCCCAGGTTTTCCTCTGCCTCCGGTGGGGCCAAGATTGAAGGGCAGAGGGCATTGTTGCTATAGCAGCCGTCTACTCAGGCTGTGCCTCAATCAACCAAAGGTCAATTTCCCATTGGCTTCACCAAAACCTCTACCGAGTGTAGAGGTTCAGGGACAAATCTACTCGTCCTCTACTCGATAGTTCAAAGTACAGACCACTGAAAATCTGCAGATCACAGCCTTCCCACAGAGGCACAAGGAGATACCACTCGGCTTGGTATTTTAGCTGCGTAGCCGCATCTGTAGGACGCACTCTCCCACCTGTTCCACAATACCACCTCGTCACTTTTGCAGGCAAGTGTTGCAGCGCTTGAAGCAGACAAGAACACCGAGCTTTGCTCTTAGGTATCTCTAAGGCAGACAGCTTCCCCACTTGAGGCGACTTTGCTTTCAGTAAAATTGTAGAAATGTGTAGCTATTCTATTGTACTGTTCAAAGGCAAGGGCACAGGACACTGTTCCTGCTCTCGGGATGAGGACTGCCCTGTAGGTGGCAAGTGCAAGCCTGTATCTGGGGCTCACAGGCTGACGGATCAGGCCAAGAGCTTATCTCTGGGGAAACAGTTTAACAAGCTTTCCCTTATCCGCCTATGTTCCTGTTCAATCAATCTCAACAGACAGTTCTTTTCCCTGCACTGCCTCAGACCTCCCTAAATGAACAACACTTCAGTATGTTCATGTGTCTACTGTATTGTTTTTTCTGTTTCCCCAGCACCTCTTAGTGTGAGATGGAATGGTTACAAAATGTTACAGGTAGAAAAGTGAAGATTTCTCAAATTAGAAGATTCTTCCATGCCTCTGACCTTCCTGGTCAAATTGCTGTTTTTCAGGAATGAGCTTACCAAGTTTGGCACCGTTTCCTAGGGTACTCCCTTCTCAATATTCCCAGTCTCTCCTGCTTAGACGTAGGATGGGGTGAGAAAGTCACAAAACCTATCAAGTACCCTCCAGAGGTGAACTGTGGGGGCTGATTTTATTGTCCAAAGCAGTCCCATCACAACAGGACAAGAATTCAGCGGGAACGGAATGTAGTGACATTTTCCGCATCATCCTCCCACTGCGTTTAGCTTAAGGCATGCGTCCATCCAACAGTCAGTTCCCTCCTTATCTGGGATTTCTCTTTCTGCACTTGTTACCTGTGGTCCAAAACAAAACTAGATGGAACATTCTAGGGATAAACAACTCATAGGTTTAATACTGGGCACCGTTCTGGGCAGCATGAGATGGAATCTCATGATGCTCCATCTGGGCAAGACCCGATTCATCCCTTTCTCCAGCATACCCACACAGTATATGCTGTTCACCGGGTTTGATACTGTCTGCAGTTTCCGATATCAACTCAGGGTCTCTTGGATAAAGGGGTGACTACTGTAGATGCATTTTTCTGTCTGGGCTAAATGGTTTTAAGGACACAACTTGTGAAAGTGTTAGTTGCTCAGCCCTTCAAACTCTGCGACTCTCGGGACTGCCTGCCAGGCTCGCTGTCTGTCTGTCAAATTCTCCAGGCCAGAATACTGGAGTGGGTAGCCATTCCCTTCTCCCAGGGCATCTTCCCAACCCAGGGATTGAACCCGGGTCTCCTGCATTGCAGGCGGATTCTTTACCATCTGAGCCACCAGGGAAGCCTTGTGTAACTGAGCAAATAATGATTGCTCAATAAAAAAGCAGAAGTCTGGAACTCAAAAAGAGGGATAAGCAGCAGCAATCTCATAAGTAACAATTGTTAATTCTCTTATTTCTCACACTACTCCCGGTCGCCGTGCACTATTACCTGTGGTTCTTACTTCTTCCGGTGAAACAAACAGACCAGGATTTAGTGAAAGAATATGACTTCTCTTGTTGGAAGCCCTTGGCTGGCACCCCAGCTGTCACTTTCTGGCACTCTACAGAAGTTAACCCCAACCCCAAACAATGTCTTTCCATCTGTAGAGGAGTAGCACCACCCACCCACCCACACTTGCAAGGCAGCACCTCTGACTAANCTTGTTGGAAGCCCTTGGCTGGCACCCCAGCTGTCACTTTCTGGCACTCTACAGAAGTTAACCCCAACCCCAAACAATGTCTTTCCATCTGTAGAGGAGTAGCACCACCCACCCACCCACACTTGCAAGGCAGCACCTCTGACTAAATTTATGTCAGGAACCTACTTCATTGTCTGGCACTCAGAGACAGACTTATGTTGGCATCCCAGTAATATAACCAATAAAAGAACCAAAAGAATTCTATGTGCTAATAAAGTTCAAACTGTTTCATTTTCTTCTCAACAATTTAACAGTACTTCCTGATAAATTCTTGGTTTTGACTGAGTTTATATTGTTTCTACTCTTATTTTTAAGTCAGTTAGTAAAGAACAAAAATTACATATAACAAAGGTTCTCCTCTAGCTTTAACAGCATCTGAAATTAATCAGAAAGAATAAACAAAATGAGAAAGTCAATTATGAAAGACAAACTATAGGTGTACATTACTTGCTTAGATGTGGGAGCCTAACTGATCACAAAAGGACTCATAGATATTTTTTTTTATTGTTAAGCTGCAACATACATGGTTTAATACAACAAAAAAACATTTAATCAAGTGAAAAGTAATAAACTGAACAATAGACAAATAAACACTCAAAACAAAATCTTTTCCATTGGAAACATGTTAAGATGAATACGGGGTTTCATTACCATCTTACTGCAATTTTCTTATGTGTTACTAGCCTACATACCCCATGTTTTCTGTAATCATGCAGATGTGGATGGAAGTTTGAATGATTAAATAAATGAAAAGTCCATTTACTGCAGAGAATCATTTCACAAGGCAGCCAAACTGGGTCAGAGAACAAAATTATTCAAGAAATCCTCCACGTGTTTAGGTTCATTTTAGAATCCATGAACCTTAAGCTGTTCCTCCTTGACAATGCCAACCTGCAAAATAAAATTTAGCAGAATCACTAACATATAAATTCATTCCTAAGAAAACAGAGCAGTCATTAAAAAGTATCATTGTTAACAGGTCATTGCAACACTATTATTTGTGGCATGAACTGTTAATAAAAATTCAACACATATTTGAATATCATGACATGCTGCAAAACATCCTCAGTGGACCCAGGAACGACCAGGTCATTCTAATGACAAAATAAACCAGTACTCCTGTCTTCAAAATAAGTGCAATTAATGTGCTTCATCCACATGATTTTTTACTAAAGACGATAAAGTTATAATCCACGTCACCCTTAAATACAATGTCAGAAGCAATCTCAAGTCTATACACAAAGCACCCAATCACTCACCTCCAAGAGAAACTGGCAAATGTTTTTCCTTTGGTCACCTTGAAGCTGAATAACCTCTCCGTATTCCGGATGTTCAATCACAGTACCATTACAGGCAAATTTCTGAAGAAGTAGATTCAACATAACTGAATCAAATAACAGTATTTTATTTTCACCCTAAGATTACCCAGATGTTAATTAACAGTATGAACATAGTTTCCTTGGGTCAAATCATTTTCACCCACACTGACAGTCAAGTAAAGGTGTGGACCATCATCCTACTTAGAGGTCTGCTTCAATAACTACATTTTAATCTCTTCTTCCTAACACCTTTACCTTTTTGAAAGCTTTCACAAGTTTCTTTTTGTCATAATCATCCGCAATGCCCTGAACAGTAGTCAGTGTCTTCCTGCCGTTCCGTTGCTGGATTCTTATATGAATGTAATCCTCAGTCCCTGCCGGGAGTAAGTCGTCACCCTTAGTTGCATCAGCAAAGGGGTCTGCAAAGGGAATACAAAAAAATCCAAAGCAGGAAAATATCTTTTAGTTAGTAATTTCCAGATATATGGTTCGCTACAATCTAGACACTCAGCAAAGAAGGTTCTAGTGCCGCTGCTTTTTTTCCGCAGGTGGGGATGGGGGGGCGGGGGGAGTCACAAGCATAGGTTATTGATGAAACAGCTAAGGTACTCTCACAAAATGAGACTTTAAACAGGTATGCCCACCAATACCGGAAAAGAAAAACGCTTACAGGTGGATAATGTTATCGTTGAACATAATCCTGAGATTTTAAGACCTTAATTTTATAGCCACTATAAAAAATGTGCGTCATCTCGATTACATTCTGATGACAACAGAGATTCACAGATACCTCCTGATCATTTAACAGTAACTCTGCTTGGGAAAATGATGCACATATCTCAATCAAGAGTGCTACACGTAGAGAACTGGACCACTACCCTATAACACATCAGAGGCCTGATCGGCCGCATCTTCTACTAAATGCCCCCGAGGAGGCCTGATCGGCCGCATCTTCTACTAAATGCCCCCGAG
>SJYV01012696.1:351341-367928 GCA_006410875.1 Neotragus pygmaeus | reverse complement strand
GCCGAGGCGCGCGGAGGACGCGGCGGGCGGGAGGCGGCGGGGCGACCCGCTCTTACCGAAAGATTGGAGGTTCTGGATAGTGGACATGCGATACTAGTGTGAGGCCGGTGTGGGGATAAAATTCCTGCGGGGCCCGCCCGGATCACCGTGTCAGGAGGCTGTAGTGGCGGAAAAAAACGAAATAAATACGGAGACGCTTGGCCCCGGGGCTGGGATGCGGCTTGAGCGGCAGCGGCGGCGGCGGAAGCCGGGAGGAGGCAGGAAGAGGCGAAAAAGGAGGCGGAGGAAGAGGCGGCGGCAACGGATGCGAAGACGCGAGAGAAGAGGCGGCGCTGCAGCTTCTCCCACAAAATGGCCGACAGAGACTATTTAGCCGCGCCCGCCGCCCCTCCCACGTGACCCGCCCGCGCCGAGCACTCTGGGACTTGTAGTTTTCTCGAGGCAAGACAGTCCGGAAAACCTGGAAGGGGTGGGCTTCCGGGACCTCAATTCCCAGCAGGGTGTGCGCCTCCCAGCACCGGGTACCTTGGGCGGGGAAGGGTTTAGCGGGCTGCCGATCTGTCTGGCTAGAACCCTCGGTGTTTAGAGCTGTCCTCCCCTCTCTCTCGCACACTCTCCCTTGACTCGTCTTTTCTAGCCGTAGGGTGGTAGCCCTGAGGGGTCGGTGCTGGCGGGGCCAGGGGAGGGGAGGCGGATAATCTCCATCAGTCACCCTCGAGGCCCTGGGTAATGTAAGTAAAATCGGGGTACAGGAGCAGAACAAGGTCCCAAGTCCCTGCTTTCGCCCTTCATCACCTCCCTTCCCCATCTCCTGCCTCGTCCTGTTGCAGGAACCCTGTTAGTTCCTACCAAGGGTCGAGGTGGGGGCCTCCTACCCAGGATTGTGCCGTCCTCCGAGTGTCTACCACAGTGGTTTTCAAACTCTACCGTATATCTCCCCGAGGGCTTAAAATATAGACTGATAGATACCCCGCAGCTTCAGTTTTAGGACGTCTGGGAAGTGACCGGAGAATTTGAGTATCTAACAAGCTGCCAGCATACGCTAATTCTACTGATCTGGAACCTCGCTTCAAAACCACTGCCCAGCTTCACCGAAGGCCTGGCATCCAGTGGGAGTCACATATGTTCCCCAAGTCGACCGAATGCACCAGAAAATCAACCTGTCAGCTTAACACAGAACCTTGAACACGAAGGTTAATTGACAGAGTCAGACACCAGAACAGTAATCTCTTCCTATCAAGCTATAAACAGAAAAACAAACCTGAGACTATGGGAATGGGCTCACCCAGTCAGGTGCTCGATTGTAAAACTTGGTTGGCCTTCTGGAAGCAAAGAGATAGACTGAAAGTCAGGGATTCTTAACCTTGTTTTGTGCCATGGCAGTCTTGTGAAACCTATGGACCCATTCTCAGAATAATCCTTTTAACTGTGTGAAATAAAAAATGTTGGATTACAAAGGAAACAATGTATTGAAATTAAAACCAAAACATTGATAACATAGTATTGCTTCTTTAGCAGCAGATCTCACAAAGGCTGGAATTTCAAAAAGATGAGAAATATTTTGAGATGTCTGTAAGCATCAGAAATGTAATATGAAAATATCAGTGACTTCTACTGGTGCAAAGTTACAGATCCTTCAGATACTACTTTAATGTTGCCAGCATTCATAATGAAACAAAGGCTAACTTTTGTTTAGAGATTAGTGAAAATGTAGGTGGAGTCTTATTTTCCCTCCGGTTTTAGGAATCCACTCTCCTCCCCATTCACCCACAGTTTTAGCTGTGGATGGACAATCTGCAGACCTCATTTTAGGAACCTGGATTTAATAATCTTTTGTGATTAACTATGATAATAGTAAGTGGATAATTTATTGAGTACATACTGTTTGCCTGTTGGAAGATTTATACACAGTATATTAATCTTCATAGCCATTCTATAATATAGTTGCTGCTGCTGCTGCTAAGTTGCTTCAGTTGTGTCCGACTCTGTGCGATCCCAGAGATGGCAGCCCACCAGGCTACCCCACCCCTGGGATTCTCCAGGCAAGAACACTGGAGTGGGTTGCCGTTTCCTTCTCCAATGCATGAAAGTGAAAACTGAAAGTGAAGTCGCTCAGTCATGTCCGACTCTTAGAGACCCCATGGACTGCAGCCTACCAGGCACCTATGTCCATGGGATTTTCCAGGCAAGAGTACTGGAGTGGGGTGCCATTGCCTTCTCCATAATATAGTTATTCCTCTGTTTATACTCATGTAGAAATGGAGGCTTTCGTGGGTTAAATTATTTGCCTGAAGAATCAAATTGGCAATAGTTTCTGTAGTTCTACAGTTCTACAGTTTCTGTAGTTCACAGAAATCTGAACTACATTTTGGGGCTTTTAGTCCTGACTTAAATGAATGACACTTTTATTATACAAACTAAAGTGTAAAGTGTTAAAACTGGTTCAAAAAGAAGGAGAAGCAAACATTTTTTGTTGTTGATTTATTATTCCTACAGTGGCTTTCTAGTTTTGAACCTTTATCAGTGTGCTTTAAAGTAATTCTTAATACGTATTTGGATGAAATTTAAGAATAAATAAAATGCATAACCATTTCTGTTACTAGACACCTCAAACTATTTTATATTATGTTTTTTCTTAGAAAGAGCCAAAAGTGGTCCAGTCAAGGAAAAACAAAACATAGAGAAGTTACAAAAGATCCATAAATCCTGGGGTATTCATGGTCATTACCTGTGTCAGGAGAGCACATACTTTCTTGGACCTACTGTTTACATCAGAGATCCCCAGGAGCTCAGAAATCAAAGCCAACTATGAAAACGTGTCACATACAATTGTGATGATAGTCTGGAAAACTCTTCTGACTCTAGTCATCATTCTGACTTTGTATTTAGACCTGACCTGTCCAATACAGGAACCACTAACCACGTGTGGCTATGAACCCTTGCAGTGTAGCTACTACAAACTGTGATGTGCTCTCACTCTGAAGTACGCATTTGGAAGACTTAAATTGTCTCAATTTCACCTGTTTCTTTTTAGCATGTGGCTACCTAGAAAATGTGATACTGCATATTGGCTCACACACTGTTTCTATTGGACAGCACTGGTTTAGAGTGAAAGGATTTGACCTATATGTAAAGTTATAAAAGGGACAAAGCACTTAAAATCTATTATTTTTATTAATATCTCTATAAACAATATCAGCCTAGTTTAAGGTGATTAGTTTCTGCCTTATTTCCAAAGGGAGTTTAGATCACTTGCAGAAAACAGTAGTAGTGACTAAAAGAATCAGGGAAGATTTTTTTTTTTTAATGTTACACTAGTTGAGAAATAAAAGCCCCCAAAGCTAGACAGAAACTTCAGATCTGGCTTTTAACTTCCTAATGGTTAAGACAGAGAAAATCAGCTAGAAAATCCGTACGCCTACAGGATGAAACCATACCAGCTGTGCAGGAGGAATGACTTTGCCTGGCTCTGAGCCACAGGCGGTGCTTTTCTTGGACTCTCATAAAGGGGACACTGTGAGGTGGTGGACAGGGTCCCCAGTAGTCTCCCTACCATGAAGACAATGGTGGGTTTTATGCAGCCACTTCTCATATCAGCCAGTCATGAAGAGATGCTAACAGGTGAGGACCTCAGGTCCTTGTCCATCCAGAGGTCACTGATTGCAGCGGCCTCATGATGATGCGGCGCTCAGGTTTTCTGCTTCCATGAGTGAAGCTCACCATCTGTCTCAGCTGCTGTGCTCTGAATTCAGCATCGCTGAGGTCACCCCTCCCACCAGCTGTTCCTGGTGACTCAACAAGAATCCTAATCCAGGCCGGTTCTTGAGAGATGGGAGACTCCTTATGTAGGAGGACCTAGACCTAGTGTCTAGGTCAGAAAAAGTCACTTTACAGCCTCAGCTTATTATTGTGAGCGCTTGACTGTTATATTAGCAATGTGTGATACAAAGGAAATGCTTGAAAACATTATCAGTTAAGACATTTAATTTTTTTTTTTGTCATTGAAGNCTGGGAGGGATTGGGGGCTGGAGGAGAAGGGGACGACCGAGGATGAGATGGCTGGATGGCATCACGGACTCAATGGACACGAGTCTGAGTGAACACCGGGAGATGGTGATGAACAGGGAGGCCTGGCGTGCTGCAATTCATGGGGTCGCAAAGAGTCTGACATGACTGAACGACTGAACTGAACTGAACTGAAGGTAAATCCTAGGCTATGCATGAAAGGAGTCCTTTAGTTTGTTACATGAGTCTTGACTCAGCTATATCCCTTCCCTTTGATTGAGTTGCACTAGGGAGAAACCAACTGAAAATGCTAAGAATTAATTATTCAGTCATGATTATATATTTATATCTTTCATACATATTCATCTATTTAGTTAATATTTAGTGCTTTAATTATTAAACTGTTTTTGAACATTGTTTATGGGATAATATTCTTTGGCAGCCAAAGTATATTCTCAAGTATTACCAGTTGACTGAGAATCAGAGCATCATAGAAACATAAGACTCAAAGTCCTGAATCCCTTGGGGTGTTTTTGAAGTCAAAGTCATTAAAACTGGTAAGAGGACAGAATACTTTGCCATACTTAAAATGTCAAAATGTAATTCATTCCCTGAGAATTTTAGTAGATGATTCTATATCAGAAAGTCCTTCATTGCAATTCTGGAAGGAAAATTCTCCTGTTATTTGGAAAGATATAGAAAGACTGTCAAAAATTTTAGAGATTTGAAGTTAATCTCAAGATTATCCACCACACCATCAGCAAATTATGTTGAGTTAATTTGTTAAGCACCAAAAGAAATAAGAAGAAAACACTGAAGGAACACAGAATTCAATCCTGTTTTACATTTAATGAGTGCATCTATAATGTCCCACCTGTGAGCATAAAGGATCCAAAGTGAAGATGATATGATCCTTGCCCACAAGACTGGGATTGGGAGCTTGTGTACACCTGTGGTGGATTCATGTCGATGTATGGCAAACCCAATAGAGTATTGTAAAGTCAAATTTAAAAAATAAATAAATTAATTAATTAATTAAAAAAAAAAGACTCATAATCTCAGGTTTGAAGGAGACAGCAGACTACGTCTTTTACATTTAAAGTGTACATATTTAACTAGATAAATTGAGTGAATGAGAAAGAGAGGAATTTGGCTGGTGTACTAATCCAATTTGGCTTGCCCACTAATCCATTTAGCTAGCAAAGGCCCTATAATTAGCATGATAATGGAAGTCACTCAGTCATGCCCCACTCTTTGGGACCCTGTGAAAGGTAGTCTACAAGATTCCTCCATCCATGGGGTTTTCCAGGCAAGAGCCCTGGAGTGGATTGCCATTTCCTTCTCCAGGGGATCTTCCCAACCCAGGGACTGAACCCAGGTCTCCCACATAGTAGGTAGATGCTTTACCAGTTGAGCCACCAGGCAAGTCATAATGAAAGACAGGAAACTGCAATTACCTTAGTCTCAGTTTCCACTTACCTCTCACTGTGAACATCTCCCTGTGCTGTCTGTGATTCTCAAGTTTAAGATTTATATTTTTATACAGCTCTGTCTCTACATGCAAGCAACTATTTCACCTACTATTCAGCCNGAGGTGGGAGGGAGTTCAGGATGGAGGGACACATGTGCACCCATGGCTGATTCATGTTGATGTATGGCAAAAACCACCACAGTACTGTAAAGTAATTATCCTCCAATTAAAATAAATAAATTAATTAAGAAAAAAAAAAGAATACTGGAGTGGGTTGCCATTTCCTTCTCCAGGGGATCTTCCTAACCCAGGGATTGAACCTGGGTCTCTTGCATTGCAAGCAGATTCTACTGTCTGAGCCACCTGGAAAGTCCATTGCCTCCCCTGTCCCTAAGCTATTTCATGCTGCGCAAGACAAATTCTAATTCCGCTGTCATTTACTGAGGGCTTCTTTGGATGAAGCCTATGGGGAAAGCTGCTCTAGGAAATGCAGAGAGAAGGTCTGAAAGGGCGGCAGATATGGGGGATGCTTCCCCTATCCTGACAGTCTTGCTCAGAGAAGGAGGAGGAGGCAGGTAAAGGCCAGGATGGTGGCAGCTGGTCAGAGAACACTAGTGAAGCTGCCCAGCAGCCAGTCCCCATCAGGGGCCACTGTGCAGCCCTTGTCCCTTCCTGCCCCCCAGATGCCTTCCTATTCTGATTCCTCAAATGTCACACTGAGGAGGGCATTCCCTTGGTTAGAGACAAATAGATTGCTGATAAACTGTTGTCAGTCATTAGCAACTGGTGTCAGTGAGACGCCCACACTCTCTCCTGGAAGCAGTTTTGATGGAGGGATTTGCTCAGAGGGCTTTACTCAGAGAGCTCCTCCCCTTGAAGACAGCAAGTTGCTGATCTCCTGATTTGCTGACTGCCAGGCTCTGGAATAAGAAGGGTTAATTTTTCCTGCTTTAGTCCACGGGCAAAAGGATGAAGAAAGAGGAAAGGAGATTGCCGAGGGTTGGTTTTGCCTGCATTTTATCTATCTGTCTATCTGCCTATCTATCTATCATTTTCTATCTAATTGTGTTCCATTAATTCCTAAGACCGAATATCCAGGGACCCTTAACCTCGCTCTTAATAGAAGAGGATGACCATTTCAGTTCTGAGTTTTCTGGGAGCCAAAGCAAAAAGATCAGTGTAGGACTCTGTGTTCACAGATAAAGACCAAGTATTTAGGAGAACAGCTTTTCCTGGTATTGAGAGTTAAGAGAGACTTTTCCCAGGCATGCTCACAGAGGTGACCCTGCAGGACACAGTGGCCAGCTGTTCTTAGCACGCTGCCCCGTGGATGGTCCTGCAGTCTCCTTGAACACCAGGCAAGCCTGTCCCAAAGGTAAACTCCAAGGTGAAAGCGTCCCCGGAATCTGACCTAATCTAAGAACATAATTCAGCACATCTATCCTCCAGGCCGGCTTCCCTGGTGGCTCAGAGGTTAAAGGGTCTGCCTGCAACGCAGGAGACTTGGGTTCAATCCCTGGGTTTGGGAAGATCCCCTGGAGAAGGAAATGGCTCCGCACTCCAGTATTCTTGCCTGGAAAGCCCCATGGACAGAGGAGCCTGGCAGGCTATAATCCATGGGGTCGCAAAGAGTTGGACACAGCTGAGCTGCTAAACAACAACAAGGCACATTCAAGCACATGGAAAATAGGTATTTTGGATGCCAGGATTTTCTGCCATAAAACATGGCTCCAGTAATTTAAGCCTAGAAAAATTTGGAAGCACAAATAACTAATTATCCAATAAAACCTTCCCAGTCATCCATAAACAATATTACTTCCTGCCAAGCCATTTGAGAAATATTTGCTGCAAAATACACCCCCAGAAAACAAATGATTTGATTCTATTTTATATCACACTGACTATAAATTGATTAAATGTTGAGGGGCATTTGTGGGAAATGATTTTTTTATTTGAGGAGAGTTGCTCTTCAGCCATTCTTGCTGGTAATAAACAGTCAACAGGGTCATATGTGATGAGCCCATTCCCAGGCCATTCCTAGCACAGAACTGGTGCCCTCCCATTCTCAAGAGTGCTTAATGGTATCAGCAGTTGTGATTTTTGACTCTTTAAATAGAAATATTTATTTAAAAATAATTATCGCCCAAGACTGTCATCGTCTCTGTCCAGAGATGGTTTCTACTGATGCCCATTCTCCAAAGGATGCAAGTTTTGAGATACAGGGTCTACAGAAGTATCAGTGAACCAGGGATCTACACTGAGCTTATGCTGCAGAGACCAGCATTTTTCGTGGGTCCCTGAATATGCATATGTCCACAGACCCCAGTCTGAGAATCAGTTACTTAGTCCACAGTTGATTCTGATCCAGAATCAGAGGCCAAGAGGCTATCCATGAAAACTGCAAACAAGCATCTTCAGAAAGTTACAGTTAATATAGTAGTTAGTTCTAAAACAGCCACATTGAAAATCATGCAAAATACTGGTCTAAGAATTCTACACTTCATTTTTCATTCATTTATTCCTCTCAATGTTACTGGGCCCCAAACCCATGTCTGGTGTTTTGTTCGGCACTAGACTTATGGTGTTAAGCTAGATAGCCAGAGTCCTGTTCTCAAGAAATTTTCAGTCTATCGTGGGGAACACTGGCATTAAATAGGTAATCAATAGTGTGATAAAGGTTAGGGAGGCTGGTCTTGGGGTGGGGTGGGAGCCTCTATAGCAAGGGTCAGAGAATTTGTCAAAGAGGAAGATGGCATAGGTTTGGAAGACATATATTATCAAGGCTATAATTTGGGGAGAGGAGGGCTGCACTTTGAAAAGGAGGATTTGGTGACATCCTGGGAGGACCATCCTGGAAGGGCTTCCCTGGTGGCTCAGATGGTAAAGCGTTTATCTACCATGCAGGAGACCTGGGTTTGATCCCTGGGTTGGGAAGATCCCCTGGAGAAGGAAATGGCAATCCACTCCNGGAGGATTTGGTGACATCCTGGGAGGACCATCCTGGAAGGGCTTCCCTGGTGGCTCAGATGGTAAAGCGTTTATCTACCATGCAGGAGACCTGGGTTTGATCCCTGGGTTGGGAAGATCCCCTGGAGAAGGAAATGGCAATCCACTCCAAGACTATTGCCTGGAAAATCCCATGGACGGAGGAACCTGGTAGGCTATAGGCCATGGGGGTCCCAAAGAGTTGGACACGACTGAGCAACTTCACTTTCACTTCCCTTTGGGAGGACCAAGTCCACGAAGTCTGCTGGAGATGGCAGGAATGGACAGATAGAAAGGCTTAGAGATGCCTCTTGTGGGAGATGAGGTACCCCCATTTTTGCCTCCACCTGGGCGTAGAGGAGAGCTCTTACCTGGACCTCGGCGTGGTGGACCTGGGCTGCTGCGGTGGCCACTTGGTCTTCCAGATCTGCCAGCTCGGTCTCATCCGTGCCACTGTGGATGCACCGGGCGGCATCCTCTAGCTCGCTCAGCTGGCCTTCAAGTCCGTACACAGTGCCTGCAGCCAGGTACACCTGCAGAGGAGGCATGGCCTTTGAGCTCAGGCCTGTGGGCCCGGGACTGGTGGGGCCCTTTCAGGGGATGCTACAATTCAGGGGAGTGATAAAGAATTAGACTCAACATTGGGAAAAAGACACAGGGAATCCCCCACTTATAAACATTCTTTACACGTAGTGGTGACATAAGTCTTGCCACCCGCTCACTGTCAGCCACACCTCCTCTTCCCCCAACCTTTCCTGCAAGAAAAAATAGTTTGCAAATTCTAAAAACATGATAAAATTGTATAAAAATACATGAGATAAGCTACATAAATGGTGAGTTTGTCCAGCAACTATAACAACCATAGTATCAAGACAGAGGGAACAAGGAGAAAAACTCATGATGCAGTTTTTCCAATAAAAATTTTGGTTGGTTTTAGTAATTTAGTTTTCCCAATTTAGTAACTGGGAAAAATTCAGAGAACACAAAAGGGGTGAAATTAATTTAAAACAATCACAAATTTTGAGTGAATCCTCTCTGAACAGGTACTATTAGCCTGGTTGAATCAGGTTAAGGGAATGAAAAGGAACCTGAAATTTGTTAATACTTTATTTCTGAGAAAATAGTATGATGTTGAGAAGCATGTACAATCTGTTTAATGTAAGACAGCTGGTAATGAATCCGCCTGCAATACCGGAGACCTGGGTTTGATCTCTGGGTTGGGAAGATCCCCTGGAGAAGGGAAAGGCTGCCCACTCCAGTATTCTGGCCAGGAGAATTCCATGGATTGCATAGTCCATGAGGTCACAAAGAGTTGAACACGACTGAGTGATTTCCACCTTCACTTACACTGAAAATTAAAGAGAAAATAAGGTAAAGTAATTTGAGGGAAAATTAAAGGAAAAATTACTTTGGCTTATGAGTTTATGATGTGATTTTCATAAAAGTGGGCAAAGACTCCAAGCTTCTGCTGCAGGGGGCACGGGATTGATTCTGGGCCAGGGATCTAAGATCCTGAATCCTGCATACCATGTGGCGAGGCCAAAAAACAAAAACATAGGCAAATAGAAAGTTTGGAATCGTTGGAATAATTCAGGCCGAGGGATGCCAGACAGGGTGAATGAAACAAATGCCCCTTCAGCCTGCTTAACAGTGTGATGAAACAACAGACGACACAGGAACCAGACGTATCTAGAGAAGGTAATTAATTAAAGAGAGAGTCATGAGATTTAATCAATGTATATAAAGCTCTGAACATGGAGAAGGAAATGGCAGCCCACTCCAGTACTCTTGCCTGGAAAATCCCATGGACAGCGGAGCCTGGTAGGCTACTGTCCTTGGGGTCGCAAAGAGTCGGACACGACTGAGCAACTTCACTTCACTTCAAACATGTAATCACAGTCCTTTTGAGTTGATTTGAATGATATGCACCGCCCCTTCTTTAACCGTTCTTTTAACTTGAGGTAAAAATATAACAAGAGTTAGGCAATCCAAGAGCCGTGCACATAGATCACTTGCACTGAGTGATGCTGAGTGTTGACGAGGAGGGCAAAAACCCCTGAGATACTCCAACTCGGTCAATTCCTTGGCATGATTCATACATCTGTGTGAAAACTGGCAATTTGACAAAACTTTTCGGTGTGGAACGAAAGCAAGGGCAAGTGTGATGAAAGCAAATTTGACTGTGCACCGCCAGACACAACTAGCTGGGCTGTGGGAGCTTCCAGTGGTGACTGTGTCTGGCATCACTCCGGGTGATTCACCGCTCACACCGGGGTCATACATCGAATGTCTGCAGGCCACCGCCCTACTGCAGTGTGCCCTTAGTCTCATGTTTCTTTATCACAGGCAAGTATTAGAGAACTTCTGTTTCTAAGAGATCGTCACAAGTTTAATACAGCCATATGCTCTTCATCTTCAAAATAAGAAAAACTTTATTTTTTCCGGTGAAGAAAATGATGAATATTTCAAAGCTATTTGAGGGGAGAAAAAGCTGTGAGGTTGAAAAATTACAGACAGAGAAAGAGGAAATAAGAAGTAGGAGAAGAGGAAAAGGAGGAGGAGGGAGGGGGAGAGAGGAGAAAGATCAGAGAGAAGGCCACGACAGGTTGAGTTTGGATATTATATTTTTGGTACCCACACCCAAAATGGTGAGTTTATTTTGATATGACCATTTAAAACATAAACTCAGAGCTTTTCACAATGAACCAAAATTTGTAATTATGATTTAAATAAAATGAATAATTTAAGTGTGTCAGTGGTTAAACATGACTTGACATAAGGTCTCATAACCTTGATATTTCCAGAAACATGGAAAACTAAATGTCGTCATATCCTATGGCCATATCAAACTCAATAGCATCTTGTTCTCTCGCCAACACAGTCATCCACCAACATTCCTTATTTTCTCTGCCAAGACAAAGCAGTATGAAATCACTCCAAGTCCTCAGCAAGGCCAGAATGTTCATCTTTTACTCTGTGTTCCCTGAAAGCCTGCTTTCCTGGCACTAGTGGGGTGGGGAGGTTCAGAGGTTTGGCACTGACGCCCATTCCACAGGAACTTAAAAGCACCTGAAGGATTAGAGGAGGGTGACGATGGTCATGACGGTGATGATGATCATGATGGGTATTTATTGAGCCAGAGGGCTGGTGCCAGATTTCATGCCTGTATCCACCCTGCCCTATGTGTGCTCAGTCATGTCCAGCTCTTTGGGACCCCATGAACTGGAACCCACCAGGCTCCACTGTCCTTGGGATTTCCCAGGCAAGGATACTGGAGTGGGTTGCCATTTCCTCCTCTAGGGGATCTTCCCAACCCAGGGATCGATCCCCCGTTTCCCACATCTCCTGCATTGCAGGTGGATTCACTACTGTGCCACCAGGGAAGCCCAGTCTATGACTACCATGATACTTAATCTCAATTGGAATGTTATAACGATTTACAGTTCAAACTTTGGCATAAAGGTACTAGAGTTACTGTGGTTACAGATGGACATGATACTGGCTCTGTGGCCAGGCTGAAATAACAAAAATTAACATGCTATATAATGAAAATGTTATTCTACTCTTAAAAATAACCTATTTGAAAACTGTTAACTTGGTATTGCTTGCTTAATTACGGTGCACTTTTGGCAAGAAATATGGTTACCACATCTGAGCAATCTACGTCCCCTCCAAACTCCAGTCACTGATGCCTGTGACCCCACTGACTGGCACCTGGTTCAACAAGCCTTTCTTAAACCATTCAATGGACAAGAATGGTGTTTCATTAAGGAAAGACATTATGGTCAAAGCCCCTAGGATACAGAACATTAAACAGATTTCTTATTGTAGAACTTCTCCGAGTCTTTAATGTGCTAACATGTATCTCAATTTTCCTAGAAAGAGTTTGTGGGTTTCTCAAGCCTGTTTGACCTTAGAGCATCTTGTTGGACTTGGCTTCCATGAAATACACGTTAGGGGACTAAGGTTAAACAGAGCGGGTAGGTTTTCTTTACTTTTTCTCTGAGAGCAGAGAGCTATGATCATTTCCAGAAGTTCTACTTCACCGGTGCTGTGGGGGCTTTGAGAAGGAAGATCAACCTCCTCTGCCCGGTCTTAGATTGTGGGGCAGAGGGGGGTGCCCCCATGGCTGCCCCACTGTGCCTGCTACCACTAATTGCATAGTACAGAGTATTTGGTATCGCTGAGAGTTTTACGGCAGAAGTAAAAAACTAAGATCATGGCACCCAGTCCCATCACTTCATGCCAAATAGGTGGGGAAACAATGGAAACAATGACAGACTATTTTCTTGGGCTCCCAAATCACTGCAGATGGTGACTGCAGCCATGAAATGAAAAGATGGGTGCTCCTTGGAAGAAAAGCTATGGCCAACCTNAAAAGCACCTGAAGGATTAGAGGAGGGTGACGATGGTCATGACGGTGATGATGATCATGATGGGTATTTATTGAGCCAGAGGGCTGGTGCCAGATTTCATGCCTGTATCCACCCTGCCCTATGTGTGCTCAGTCATGTCCAGCTCTTTGGGACCCCATGAACTGGAACCCACCAGGCTCCACTGTCCTTGGGATTTCCCAGGCAAGGATACTGGAGTGGGTTGCCATTTCCTCCTCTAGGGGATCTTCCCAACCCAGGGATCGATCCCCCGTTTCCCACATCTCCTGCATTGCAGGTGGATTCACTACTGTGCCACCGGGGAAGCCCAGTCTATGACTACCATGATACTTAATCTCAATTGGAATGTTATAACGATTTACAGTTCAAACTTTGGCATAAAGGTACTAGAGTTACTGTGGTTACAGATGGACATGATACTGGCTCTGTGGCCAGGCTGAAATAACAAAAATTAACATGCTATATAATGAAAATGTTATTCTACTCTTAAAAATAACCTATTTGAAAACTGTTAACTTGGTATTGCTTGCTTAATTACGGTGCACTTTTGGCAAGAAATATGGTTACCACATCTGAGCAATCTACGTCCCCTCCAAACTCCAGTCACTGATGCCTGTGACCCCACTGACTGGCACCTGGTTCAACAAGCCTTTCTTAAACCATTCAATGGACAAGAATGGTGTTTCATTAAGGAAAGACATTATGGTCAAAGCCCCTAGGATACAGAACATTAAACAGATTTCTTATTGTAGAACTTCTCCGAGTCTTTAATGTGCTAACATGTATCTCAATTTTCCTAGAAAGAGTTTGTGGGTTTCTCAAGCCTGTTTGACCTTAGAGCATCTTGTTGGACTTGGCTTCCATGAAATACACGTTAGGGGACTAAGGTTAAACAGAGCGGGTAGGTTTTCTTTACTTTTTCTCTGAGAGCAGAGAGCTATGATCATTTCCAGAAGTTCTACTTCACCGGTGCTGTGGGGGCTTTGAGAAGGAAGATCAACCTCCTCTGCCCGGTCTTAGATTGTGGGGCAGAGGGGGGTGCCCCCATGGCTGCCCCACTGTGCCTGCTACCACTAATTGCATAGTACAGAGTATTTGGTATCGCTGAGAGTTTTACGGCAGAAGTAAAAAACTAAGATCATGGCACCCAGTCCCATCACTTCATGCCAAATAGGTGGGGAAACAATGGAAACAATGACAGACTATTTTCTTGGGCTCCCAAATCACTGCAGATGGTGACTGCAGCCATGAAATGAAAAGATGGGTGCTCCTTGGAAGAAAAGCTATGGCCAACCTAGACAGCATATTAGAAAGCAGAGACATTACTTTGTCAACAAAAGTCTGTCTAGTCAAGGCTATGGTTTTTCCAGTAGTCATGTATGGATGTGAGAGTTAGACTATAAAGAAAGCTGAGCACAGAAGAATTGATGCTTTTGAACTGTGGTGTTGGAGAAGACTCTTGAGAGTCTTTTGGACAGCCAGGAGATCAAGCCAGTCAATCCTAAAGGAAATCAACCCTGAATAGTCACTAGAAGGACTGAGGCTGAAGCTGAAGCTCCAACACTTCGGCCATCTGATGCAAAGAACTGACTTCATTGGAAAAGACCCTGATTCTGGGAAAGGTTGAAGGCAGGAGGAGAAGGGGACAACAGAAGATGAGATGGTTGGATGGCATCACCTTCTCAATGGACATGAGTTTGAGCAAACTCCGGGAGTTGCTGATGGACAAGGAAGTCTGGCATGCTGCAGTCCATGGAGTCAGAAAGAGCCCGACATGACTGAGCAACTGAACTGAACTGAAAAGGAAGTTGAGACTGTTCCTCCACTGGCTCTGTGGCTGAGAATTATGGGGTACCCCAGGTGGTCTCTGGCAGAGGAAGATCTTTAGATGGGGGTGTAATGGTGAGGGAGCCCACTCATCCTGCCCCCTCACAACCCTGCATAATCCCACAAGGTGGCCAAGGTGGGTTCCCCCATTCACACCACAGGTTTGAGAATGGTCAAGCTGATTATTCTCTGTTGATCCCTAGATCCATTTTCCATTCTTTTCTGCTCTGTTCTGTTCTCTGTGAGGCTGACTGATACAAACTTTACCATCAAGGATCCCTTGCTGGCAGGGATGGGTTTCGCCAATGAGAAGATCAGAGGCAGGAGGAGAAAGAAGTTGGAGCCTCCCCACCCCCTTTCCTTCCTGGATTCCATGCCAATAGCTACCACTAGGGGATGCTCTTCCAGGCTCCAGCTCTCCCTGGGCTATGATGGCCTGGGGGTGGTGGCTGCTTCCTCCTACGGCTACTCTCTGGGCACTGCAGCATCCCTTAACCTTACCCAGACCTGAGTCAATACTCTCTTCCTGAAACTCTCCTCTCCCAGCCAGACCCCTACAGGTACAGTAGGACCCTGTGCTTCAGAGGTCCCCAGGCATTCAATCTGAGAAACTGAGTCTCCACTGTGTGTGTGCAGGGAAGGCTGGCATTGGTTTGAGGTTCCTCCCACCTTTACGTGAGACAGAGCTAACTTTACAACCAGGCAGCAGGTTAGAAGTGTCAAAGTTAAGAGACAAAGTAAATTCTAAAATCTCCTATTTGTTGTTGTTCAGTCATGTCCAGCTCTTTGCAACTTCATAGGCTGAAGCACACCAGGCTCCCCTGTCTTTCACTACCTCCTGGAGTTTGCTCAGATTCGTGTTCATTGAGTTGGCTGGCGATGCCAGCTAACTATGTCATCCTTTGCCACCCCCGTCTCCTTTTGCCTTCAATCTTTCCCAGCATCAGAGTCTTTTCCAATGAGACCATGCCCCACTTCCTCCAATTAAGTGGATTAACAAGGCAGTTCATGAAACAGATTTGACATGTGGATGTGACATATTTCATTTTATGTAGCTCTGAAATCCTCATAAGTCTACATAAAGGTGGACATTCTCTTGCAAATCTTCTCTTTTATCTCAGAGTCTTGGTCTGCAGAGGCCAGTGTTCAGAAAGCAGACTAAGTGTTGCCATTTCTATTTCTGCAGGTCCCTGGGCTCCTTGGCACAAAGGGAAAAGGCAGGAGAGGAATGAGAGCAGGAGCGCTCTTTAGAACACAGACGGACAGAAGCCCTGGTTTAATTAAATCAGCTGCACCCAGAGGCCAGTGTAAGAATCAGCTTTGCCCTTCTCCTGCTGCTCGACTGAATTCCATCCTGGAAACAGCAGAGCAAGCGACCTGCCCACAGCTCTGTGATCTGGGGAACTGAAGAGATAAAGAAAAAAATCATCCCTTCCATGACTCAAAGACCCACAGAATTCAAAGGAACACAGATGTAATCATCTCTTTGGAGGTGAAATTTGAAAAGCTGGACAGGGTAGGGAAGGAGGTGGAAGTAGGCAGTTAACTCTTTGAACCGGAGAAGCATCTTAGAGGGTCCATACAGGGAGCAGGGAGCTGTAATTCCCAGCCTTCCACTGTTGGCCTTTCTGACATCCTGAATCAGTGGCGAAGAGGATGAGTTTCGGACTCAAAGTGTTAATGCACCCATGAAAAGAAACATGATGTACAATAAAAAGGATCTTACATATGAAAACTCTGCGAAGGCCATTGTATTTTTCAATACACTCCTTAGAGGAAAAGAACAAGGCAAGCTGTCTTTGCTTTCAATGTGCCATGGGGACTGGCCGTTGTCATTTGAATCTGGATTATTTCATGCATTGTAAGTTTTTTGATACCATACTTTGTAAAAAAAAAAAAAAAAAT
>SJYV01012696.1:300015-338378 GCA_006410875.1 Neotragus pygmaeus | reverse complement strand
AAAAAAAAAACAAACAAAAAAAACAAAAAAAAATATATTTTCTGAATCTAAAAAAAAAAAAAATGCATACAGGACCTCACCTTCTCTCCTGGGATATCTTGCTCCTGAGAAAGCCCCTTGAGGGGAAGCGAGAAGGAAGGAAGGATGCCACCTCAGCGCTAATGTACGTCCCTGCTGTGCCAGGTCTGACCCCAGATTGTTCA
Source organism: Neotragus pygmaeus (assembly GCA_006410875.1). Taxonomy (NCBI): domain Eukaryota; kingdom Metazoa; phylum Chordata; class Mammalia; order Artiodactyla; family Bovidae; genus Neotragus; species Neotragus pygmaeus. The sequence continues at coordinate 338,175 of SJYV01012696.1, read as the reverse complement.
AGGTTTCATGTAACCCTCACGACAACCTTACGTGGAGGCTGTTTTCATCCCATCTTGAGAGAGGAAGAAACCGTGGCTCAGGGAAGAAGACGCATGGCTGGGACTGGAGCCCAGAGACTCTGGTCTCTGAAGCCCACGCTCCCTCCCCCCAGCCACACCACCTCCTCCACCAGCATAATTCCCGGGACGTAACAGGCTGCAGAAAGTGACGGAAGAACAGAATCTAACTGAATAATCAAATCCATGAACAACAGAGAGAAGGGCCTGCAGCCTCCACCAAGTGACACCAATCAGAATGAGCTTGTCGATTTATATGTGCTGTGTGCTAAGTTGCTTCAGTCATGTCTGACTCTTTGCGACCCCATTGTAGCCCACCAGGCTCCTCTATCCATGGGATTCTCCAGGCAAGAATACTGGAGTGAGTTGTCATGCCTTCCTCCAGGGGATCTTCCTGACCCAGGGATCGAATCTGTGTCTCTTACGTCTCCTGCATTGGCAGACAGGTTCTTTACCACTAGCAACACCAGGAAAAAAGTGAAAGTGAAAGTTGCTCAATGATACCTGACTCTCTGCGACCCCATGGACTTATACAGTCCATGGAATTTCTCCAGGCCAGAATAGTGGAGTGGGTAGCCTTTCCCTTCTCCAGGGATCTTCCCAATCCAGGGATCAGGCCCAGGTCTCCCACACTGCAGGCAGATTCTTTACCAGCTGAGCCACAAGGGAAGCCCACGTTGATTGTACACCAATGAGCAAGCCACACACCAAAACCTGAGATCTCCCGAGGGACCAACTCCTGTTCTGAGCCTTGCTGAGCCTACCTGAGGTGGAGTCTCCAGGGCAACCAGAGTGAACGAGAACGTGGGGTCTGGGGAAACCTGCCTCCCCAGCCTGCTCGTTACTGTCCTGTCCCACATCACAGGTGCTGCCTCGGCTCTCTGGAATGCTCCTATCAAACCACCAGAGCAAGCAAGGAGATTTGTCCAAATGCCCTGCTTTCACGTATTTTTTTTCTTCCTCAAAGGTAAGAAAAGAAACTCCATATGTCATCCTAAATAGATGACAGAAATCTGTTAGAAAAATTCAGTGCAAATATGTTTCAGTTCTCATGAAACATAAGGCGCTCCGGCGATGCCTCTACCACCCGTCAAAATATATTCTCCATGCACAGACTCACGTCCCCAGAGAGTGACTTGATGAAAGAAGGTGGCACAGAATTGTGGAAAGAAATTGGAACACGGACCTAATAAATTAGCACGTGTAATCAACTGCGGCATGAAATGTAACAGAGATTAGAGAATGGACCTCTAGGGATGTTCGGGTTCTGAAATCATCAAGATTTTGATGGTCAAAGTTATATGTGGAAAAAGTAGGATCATTTTTGATGGTGACGATTGAAATGCATTTTTAAAAGTCTGTTATCTGCACGTTTAGTTTAGTTACGGAGTTAAACCCACTGGTCTGCATGTCTCAAGGTCATTTTCTCTCCCTCCCTGGGTGGAGTCCCTGTAGTCTGATGCAGGCACCCGAGCGCGGCTGCTCCAGGACCTGGTGACGATGAGAGAGGAAGGGAACGCTGGGGCCACTGCCTTTGACCAAAGCTGCCCGGGCAAGTCTTCGGCAGCAGGACTGCTCCCTGACCACGGTACTCACGGTCGTCGCTCTCTCTCGCTTTCTGCACTCTGGCTGTTCTTCAGAAAATCAGTTCCTGATACTCACTGGGAACACTTCCCCGTGGCTGTCGGTAACCAGGCTGCTGCCAGGGCACGTGCTTGGCTCTGAAGTAGCCTGGTGACACAGGAAACCACCTTCCACGTTCACTTGGGAAGGAGGTGGCACCTGGCAACCAAGGCGATCTTCATAAATATAGGATCCTCCTGCTGAAATCTTTCCAGGTTCTTCCGGTCTCACGCAGAACAGAAGCCGATGTTCTCTGCACAGCCCACGTGGCTGGCTCGCTCTGGCCCCTACCTTCTCCTCATCCCTTTCCTTGGCTACATTGCCCCAGCTACTCTTCATCTTCAGGCGGTTCCTTGAACTTGTCAAGGTCATGTCCACCTTAAGGCCTTGCATGTATTTGCCTGGAAAGCCCTTCCTTTAGATCTTTGCCTGACGTTTTCCTTCTTGTCCTTTGGGTTTCAGTGGAAAGCACAGCTGGTCAGAAAAATCAGGACCATCCAGGACGCATCCTCCTCCCAGCTCCATCCATGACTGTCTTGCTGAATCTTCTCCTGGGCACTGTTAACTGTGCCCACCCTCCACTGTGTGTGTTTACATACTTCTCAGCTGTCACCCCTCAACAGCAGGGAAATTCCACCAGAGCAGGGACATTTCCTCGCCAGTCCCTCCTGTATTATTCTAGCTCTTAGAATATAGTTCAACAATTTGCTGAACAAATGGTAAATGAACAGGGATTCAAACTCTAGAACTTGTGCTACCACTTCTCACGGGAAGTTGGCATCTTTTCCGTTAGTATCTCCTGTACATAATGCTGGGCCTGCCAGCCAGGGATGGCCATTCATTCCTTCGTTTGGGTGAACACTAAGGACCTTCCTCTCCTGCCACATCACATCCTTCCAAAGAAGAAGTGCACACATGTCTCAACACATTTATTAAAAATTGATCTCTGTCTGACCAGGGGTAAGAAGTGGGTAAGTAGGAGATAAATCATGAGTTAAATTAAGAATATTCTAGACCATCAGTTCAGTTCAGTCACTCAGTCGTGTCCGACTCTAGACCATACTTCTGAACTATTTCATTGCATCCTTTACTAATATCTCATAAGTTTAATTACTCTGCCTTTAAAACAAAATGTACTATCTTAATAGGTCCTCTTTTTTTTCTAAGAATTTCTAAATTATTCTTTATTTATCAGATGATTTTTTGAATCCTTTTGAAAAGTTAAAAAACTTCTGGTTCAGATTTTTATTTGAATTACACTAAATGTCTATCCTCATTTTGGAAGAATTCTTCTTTGTGTGGTCTTTCCTACCAGCAAACTGGTAGGTTTCTTAGAGATTTGCAGTTTTCTTGTTAAGTTTTAAGTTCACTTTTTTTTTTTTTTCCTATTATGGATGGATTGTTGTTTAGTTGCTAAGTCGTGTCCAACTCTTTTGTGACCCCGTAGGCTGTAGCCTCCCAGGCTCCTCTGTCCAGAAGAATTTCCAGGCAGGACTGCTGGAGTGGGTTGCCATTTCCTTCTCCAGGGGATCTTCCTAACCCAGGGATCAAACCCACATCTCCTGCATTGGCAGGCGGATTCTTTACCACTGAACCACTGGGGAATTTCTGTTTTATCTCCCCACCCCTCCAATCTAGTTTGAGATTCATATCTGTAAATCTTAGTTATGAAATGGGGAGTTCTCATGGGAACCCCTTGAGCTGTACTGTGTATTGAGCTGAATGATCTGGATTCGTGTATAGACCTGCTCCTACTAGACCTTTTCTTTGAATAAGATGAATTTTTATTTTGCATTCATTTGCATCAAATTTGCTATATTCTATTTTTTTAAATTGAAGCTGATTTACAATGTTGTGTGAGTTTCAGGTATACAGTGCAGTGCTTCAGTTAAATATATCTATCTATCCTTTCTCGGGTTCTTTTTCATTATAGGTTATTACAAGATATTGAATATAGTTCCTTGTGCCATACTGTAGGTCTGAATTGTTTTTTTATCTATTTTATATTTAGAGCACAGAGTTGCTGTTTTCTTTTACAGGTTCTTTGTAACTCCGGTAAATGTTCTTGATCTCTCATTTTAGCCTGGGGATCCTTTATATTTCTCCACACAGTTTTCTCCCATTCTATGCAATAGCTCTTTCAAACCCTCTCCACAATCCTGACAATCCAATCTCACCATCCCCTCAAACTTGCCTTCTAGTTCAGGGAGCTAGAGATGTAACCAAGCAGGACCCTATGGGGAATTTCCAGGACAGACTCTCTCATGTCCTCTGCCTGCCTCTCGTTTATAGAAAGACTTTACCTTCCTAAGCCAAACCTGAGTTCTAAAGAGTAAATTTAATACATTTAGAAGTGAGAAAATGCAGAAACAAAGGAAAACAGTCAAGCAAGACAAAATACTAGTTTAGCCATTAAACAAAATCAAAGACCTTTAGTTCCTCTCAAGGGCTATAGATAATTTTCTGAGCCATATCCTTTGGGCTGTTTTGCAGACACTGAAACCCCTGTCAGGTGGACCATGTCTACTGCATGCTGACCACCATCATGAAGGCCCCGGACAGGATGGAGTCAGAGGGTCGATGATGTTGATTCCTGATTACCTCACCGACAACCAATCAGAAGAACGTATACGAGCTGATCATGCACCCTGCAACCCTCTCCCTCAGTTGTCTTTAAAAACCTTTCCCTGAAAGCCAGCAGGAAGTTCCTGCCTTTTGAGTATTAGCCATCCCCACTCTTGCTTAGAGCTCTTCAATAAACATTAACTTTCTTTCACAACCCAGTGTCAGTGGGTTGGCTTTACTGTGCACTTTGCTTCAATAAGTGGGGCAAGGGGTTTGGGGAGGCTTAGAACATAAAACAAATTTTGTTCATCTTCCTAAACATCAAATTTACCCACTTACTTATATCTGGACCATTCTGACTTTGCTGTTCCAATGTTGACAGCCCACCTGTGTTCTGGACCTCATCCCTTCCATTTTCCCAAAACTCCCTATTGTTGGACACTTAGGTTGCTCCAGAGTTTTCCTAATATAAAAGTATAACACTTAATGAACTGCATTGTGATATACCCTTGGCTGCTTGTCTCATTATTCCTTAGGATAAATGATCGAAAGTATATTTGCTGGATCAAAGTGTATGAACACTTCTATTGCTTTGTGTTACCAAGTCACCTGTGCTAATATGTGCTACTTTGTGTGTATTAGACTGCCTGGTCCTCTGAACTCTTACCAACATAAATCATCATCCTTTTTAACCATTAATTTGTTAGGCAAGTGGCATTTCATTATTTCAATTTGCATTTTTACTGCTTGTCTGAACAAATGCTAAACTTTGCCCTATTCATGGCTGTCTTCCCATTGCCTCAGTGTGCTTCTGCTGAATGGAAAAAATGAATGAATGTACAGAACATATGCCAAGTTCTGGGCTGGGTGTTGCATTGAATACAGTTGAGATATAATGAAAACTGAATATTTTTTCATACGCTTATTGGTCATTAACCTTATTCTTTTTTGTTTTTGGTCAATTGTCTGCTTATGTAGACTGCCCTTTTATCTACTAGCATTATGAGAATATTAATTCTCAAGGGTTTAGCTCATCTTTTGCCTAGAGAGGAAGATGTTCTGCTGAAGTCCTCATGATCCAGGAGAGAACCCAGAACTCTCTTCCCAACCTCAAAGGCCCCTACCCCAAACATGGAGGACAAGAGTATGGGGATGAAGGATGCCAATGACAGCCTGGTGAGATGAAGCCTCACCTGTTCAAGCACTGTGGATAGGAGCTGTAGCTCTAAGTGGTAAAGCTTCTATTTTCCTCTACAGCCAGTTGTTTGATGGAATCTTAGAAAAGAGATGTTGATTCCTCAACAGGCATAAGGCCTACTGAGATCAGTACAGCTTGTAAGATACAAGTTAGGATTGAACCTTACATTCAAATTAGCACCAACTGAAGACGGAGACACGCTTCTCAAATAATGCTACCTCGAGTGAGAGACACTGACTCCTCACGTGGATGGTGAGCCGTTTTACAAGGGTGAGACACGTGTGGACAGTACTTGACTTTATGTCAACACTGTGGTAGCGACAAGTGTTTCACAACACGTTAAGCTACAGAGACCTTCAGCTCTGGGCTTTCTCAGACAACAGTCAATCTGTCTGCTTGACCATTGACTACGACTGTGTTTCTATGTGACTTGATACTAATTAAGAAGGAGTGGCTGTGGGAAGATGTACAGATTTATCTCTTATTTGCAGAGAAAGGCACTTATTACTTTTTGCTCAGTACTTTGATGAGAACTATTTCATGAAACTGTGGATAGGGGAGATATCTGCTGGTCTGTGACTCCCTTGTGAAAATAAAACACAATAATTCAGTTACCTGTGATAATTAATAAACAAAGATATTTAAATAATGCCTTTAAGACACTGCATGTACGGATTTGACTATAATGCAAGAATTTACTAATCTGGGTCTTCAACAAGCACTCATTTTCCAAAAGTTTGACACACAGGACATCTTCTGTCATATAAATAGTGTCATAAATGATGCTTATTTAAGGAAACAAAAATGTATTTAATTCATGACATGTCTAGAGCCGTGACTCTTTGGAGCCAGAAGGGACCTTGGGGGTCTCTGCTGTAAGCCTGGGAGATAAGGGGTTTGTGGGAGATCCAGCCCCTGAAGGTAGCCTCCAAACTCCGGCCAGGAGTTCCTGGCCCTTCTTTGCATCCTGCCCTCAGGAATGCAGCACCTATATATCTAGAGGCAGATGGTTCTATGAAGCACTTTAGCCAGCCCTTTCTCCCATAACCATTGGCACAATCACCTGCCTAGTGGTGGAGGAGAAGCAAATGCTCATTCCTGGGCTTGAGGGATTCCCAAGGTATGGAAGGTTGACCACTGAGGTTCAGTGGAACCAAGATGGCTTCAGTTAAAAATATAACCCTCTAGGAGTCCAGGTTTCTGGACTAGCCCCAAGCTTTTCAAGCTGGTTCATCAGGTAGTTAAAACTCAGATGGCAGTGATCATCCTTAACTCATCCTCAGGCGTGGAACACCCCGCCAAACTGAGTCAGCTGTAGGGACCAGTTCTGTCTACAGCCAAGGACTGACTCCCATCCAGAAAAAGCCTATTTCTAAAATGGTTCCTCTGCTGCTGGACAAGACTGTGAAGCCCTAATTCCTACATGGGTTGTCATCCTAAGGACACTGACCTGCCGCTGATGTCCCTGTGTTGATGGGAATATGCATATTATTCTGCTATGGACCTCAGATGGCAGAATCCGCAGTAGAGGCAGGAGGGACGTGAAGTCTGGAGGAGGCTCTGTCTGTATGAGGGATCCTCCGGGTCAGGCAGAGGCTGCTAGCCGTCAGCTAGGCTTTTAGATTTCCCCACTGCTCAGTCACACACGCTGCAGGGAGTGCTTGTGATCTGGGGGCTCCATGTGCTCTCTGGTTTGGTTACTGTCTCAGTCTGTTTCCCCAGAAGCAGACCCCAAGACATGGTTTCGAGTGCTTGGAGTTTATTTGAGAAGGGGTCCCAGGAGCCAGTGGAAGAGAGGAGAAGAGAGGCAGGGAAGGGAAGACAGCCCACTTGAGCTGGTCCTCACTGCGGGTGCCCAGAGCAAGATCTACTGGGGACGTCGGGCATCACTGGGCAGCATACATCCCAGGATCATTGCCCCAGCGGAGGCGAAGGAGCTGGAGGATTTATACTGTTTCTATCAGTCACTGGATAGGGCTCTTTTCGGGGAGGGGAGCACTGCCTAGACTGTGCTTCTAGACCAGTGTCTAGAGTCTAGACACTCCCAGCCTGCTTTCTGCACAGGAAGGGGCGCTCCTGCTGTGTCAGCGACCCCCAGGCAGGTGGACCATGGGCCAATGTGCAGCAGCACGGGAAAGAGATGAGGTGAGCACTAACAGCTTCTGGAACAGTTTCTTTAGCCCAGATCCACTCCCCAACCAAGCTGTGTGTGTGTCTGCATGTGTGCACTGCACAGACTAATTGTGGTCGTATTACAAGGGAAGTCATATTTACTCTGATCCTGAAGGTGGGAACCTGGGAGGTTTCGATGCAGTATTTCCCCATCCCATTCTTCAGAGCATGACAAAGCACCGCAGGTGGTTAGAGACCTCTGGCTTGACACTGCACGCGTGGATGGGAAATAGGCACTAAGCTCTTCCTTCAGTGCTAGCACAGCAGTGTCATTTCACAACAGTGGAGTTTCTTCTCCTTGAGGTTGTTAAAGGGGCTCTGAGGTTATTACTGTTTGCTGGGCTCTGGCTTTGTGTTACCCCTATGCTGTAAAATTCAGTTGTCTCAACTCTATAAAGGGGCAGGGTTATACCCATTATACAGATGAGGCCAACGTGCATTTGTCCAATCAACCATGAAGACCCAGACAGGGTCCTAGGGATAGATATAAAAACAAGGTGCACATGGGCTTGTTGACATGCTGGGAGCAAGTTCAAGGGCCACAGGGCAGCTCCAGCTGCTGAGTGGAGAAAGGACTGCAGGGCCACAGAGGGCAGCTAGAAGGCAGGTGTAGTGAGCAGACAAGAAAAGGCCTGGACTTAGAACCAAAGTCCAGGGTTTGCAAGCTGCATGGTTGCGTTTCACATGCTGTCTAACCCTGAAGCCTCTCTCTACACCCTTCTGATTCTAAACAACCTTCCACAGATGAACCTCTATTTCTATTTTCCTTTAATCAGAGTAACCCATTCTTGATGGAGAAAGATATATTAATTTTCTCTTTTAGTTTACTATCTGCATTTTTATATACACTGATTCGTGGTTGGTGGTGGGAAAGACTTTAACTTTGGGAAACTGGCACATTGTGAGTTTGGATAAAAGTGACGCCCCTAATTTCCTACTCATAGCGAGGGCACAGGGCAGGGTGGCAGCAGGAAGGGTCAAAGTGCCTAGGATTTTCCTCTGTTTCCTATTCACATTCCGCCCAGGAGAGCCCAGTACAGATGGGTGGCTGTGCCTCCAGAAGGTGAGGCTCGCAGTTGAATGGGGGTTGAATGTTCTGGACTCATCCCAGCCCAGCACCCCACTGATACAGCAAGAGTTGGGACCACAAGGCAGCAAAGTCAGTAGGATGTGGAGTCATCGTAAGAAATAACACACTATGCTTCAGTTGCCATCTGGCTCTCAGCCCTAGCAGACAAAATGTGACTGTAATGGGGCATCGGTTCAAGCCACAGAGAGGATCAAAGCTCATGACCATAGAGGAGGCAAGGGATTGGAGCCCACATCCCAGGGAAGGGCTGCTTGTGAAGGCCAGAATCTGCTCTCTGCCCACAGACATGCCAGGGGAAAGAGGGATACGCCATCCCCAGGCATAGGAACTGGCTGGTTTATGAGGGAGGATTCAGTGATTATGGAGGATGGGCTGGGAATGAGTGAAAGGCAGAGTGTGAGGTGTTGGGAGGTTCAGGGGCTCAGCCACGAAGGACGGTGCAGACTGCTCTATGGTGGTCCCTGCTGGGCTGGCCAGCCCCCTGCTTAGCACCCCAGCTTGGCTGCTGAGCAGATGAAGGGGGCTCATGGATTATACATATGGGTTACCAGCAGTCGTTAGCTTAGACAGCCTACTCTCAGAATAGGGAAAAAATGGATCCTAAGTACGAAGAATTCGAGATATTACCAGACAAGATCTAACCTGAGTGTCAGAAGCAGCAGCTTATGAAGGAAGGAGCCTGTGACTTGAGGCTCCGAAACTCACTAGCTGTGGGCCTCGAGTGAGGACCTTCACTAGTCTCAGTTTCTCCCTCTGCAGCACAGGGCTGTGTCTGCCGCAAAGGTTTTACATTAAATGAACTAACACATGCAAGGCACCAGACACATAGGAGACGCTGAACAAACGCTGGCTTCTCCCCTGCCACCGGAGGCAGCAGGGGTCAAGTCTAGGGTGGACGTACTTAGGGAGGAGCTGTAGGGGAACCCAGGCATGTCATGGAGGATGGCGGGAGAGACGCTGGGACCCCCTTCTGCCAGAGGTAGGGTCTATTTCCTGTGGTTTTCACACCACGTCCCTTGGAACTCAGTGGCCTACTTGGGCTTGGAAGGAAGAGAGGATGGTGGGACTGAAGATCAAGTGATTGGGGTTTGGGGGAGCCCTTGGAGCAGCAGAACCCTGGGATTCCATATGTTTGTTTGGGAAAAGTTCTAAGTAAGTCAAGCCCAAATCTGAAAACTGCAGAGATAGTGACCTAGAAGGCAACTTTCAGTGCAAAGACTTGACATTAAGCTTTAGCACTGGCTAAAAGAGGGCTGGCTAGATGCCCTCAATCCACAGGAAACATTCCTCGGGGGGAGGGTGGTGTGAAATAACACAGCTCTTACCAGTAAGAGAGACTGTGGGTGCTATATTACAGACTCGAAAGGCGAGGCCTGTCTTGATGAAAGATGGGATATGAGAGGTCTTGGGAGATATCCAAGGACACATGGGGCTCTTTTCCTGATTGAATAACTCTCCATTAATCGAGTCAAGTTTTCCTGGGCTCTCCCAAGTGCACAGGGATGGGCATTTTAGAGAGTGCCCTTTGGGGTCTCAGCACATCTCAGCACAAATACAGAGCCTCACCGCAGCGGCAAGAGACCGGGCAGAGACTGGGCCGTGTGCTGTGACTGCACAGCCCTTACCTTCTTCAGCTCTTCCCGGACACTCTGGCTGTTGTCTTCAGAGGACACGCTTTCCTTCTGGTTCTCAGACTCGGTCTTGGGCTCGGATTCCTGATCCTCCCCAGAAGAAGTCTCCCTCTCACTCATTTTCCTTGCTAGCTCGTACAGCCTGTTCCTTCGTTTCTCTTCTGTGGTGTCTGTGCCAGCCCGGGGATGCCGAGCCTCACTGCTGATGTCAGTCTCTGGTAAATCACCTGCCACCTGAAGGAAAGCCAGAATCACGAGCTGAAGACCCTTTTTCTATAGCCATGTTGTTCCCAATAATCTCCGGGTAAAGGTCAGTCCTTTACGTCAGGCTTCCCTGATGGCTCAGCGGATAAAGAATCTGCCTGCAAGGCAGGAGACATAGGAAACGTGGGTTCAGTCCCTGAGTTGGGAAGATTCCCCAGGAGAAAGCAATGACAACCCACTCCAGTATTCTTGCCTGGGAAATCCCATGAACCAGAGGAGCCTTGTGGGCTCCAGTCCATGGCGTTGCAAGAGTCAGACATGATTTAGCGACTAAACCACCAAAGTTCGATGAAAATGAAGGTAAACTAAACCAGAAGAGTGAGGGTCTTGCTTGATCTGCTTTCCCTGTGGATGAGCTCTTACTTTTTATTCTTACTTTCTCAAACATATGCATCTTAACACGTCAAAACTTTAGGCAGAACCAATGCAATACTGTAAAGCAATTATCCTTCAATTAAAAAAAAAACCCTCTAAGCAGGTGAGCTTCTGTAGTCAGAAAAGTGAATTCAGTGTTTTTCATTTGCAGAATACTAATCCAGTGGCTACTAAGGGCAACACTGTGCTGGTACTGAGGATGCAAGTCTGAGCAAACACCAGCTCCCAGTGGAAGAGACACTAAAACCCTCCTAAGTGCAGAGAAGCTGGGAGTTAGGGAAAGCTGGCTTGTGGAAGTGGTGTTTGAGTTGAGATTCAAAGTGCAGCAGATACCCAGCTAAAAGGGAGAGGGGAAAGAACCGTATTCAGGACAGATCACAAAGATTTTGAGATGGTGTGAGGTTCTTGGGCACACATAAGGAATACTATGCCACCTTCCCTTGATACAATTGTATCTCTGGCTCCTACCATCTCCTAGAGCTCCCTCTGTGAGTAGAGCCCTGACCGGGCCTGGGAAACTCCAGGAAGACATGGAAATCATTAAGTCTCACTCTATTCTTCACCTCATGTTGGACAGACGTGTATGGAATTTTAACAAGATAACCCCCAGCGTACCATCAGGGTCCACTGCACACAATATTAGCTTTTGAATTTCCTCTTAGAGTTGTTCTATCTGTTTAAAAGGCTTGGTCTTACATGACTTTTATTCTTTATTGAAGAACTCCCCAAGAACAAAGAGAAAATGTACTAATTCTGTAAACAAAACTCCGTCCATCTCGCAATTTATTATCTGGGTTCATTGGACCCTTTTATAAATCTAAGACACATGACGAGATTTTCATGATCTCATTTTCCTTATCTTTGGAAATATTTTGCTGTTTTATCATCCCGGGAATTATCTTTCATCATTACTCATCAATTTTGCTTAAAAAGAGACTAGAATAACAAAAGAGAAAAATGGAATTACTTAGAAGGATGATTCAACATGGAAATAAATCATCACCATTTTGAGTCTGCTTTTAGCTCACTGTATACAGTTGGGAATTCAAAATTTTTCATAATGGCAAAAGAAAAAAACTGAGAGAACAACATTTCACAATTATTAGATGACTCAGAAGATGAAGTTGGAGAGCAGCTCCACAGGCTCTAACGATGATGGACGAAATTGGTTGTCTAAGTAAAATCTCAGACTGAGAGTCTTCAGATGACAGTGTCCTAAGTGAATTTTCTCAAACCCAAGAATCAATAAGTAAACAAAGAATCGATGAGTAAACAAAGAATCAATGAGTAAACAATGTATCTATCAGGATAAGAGAAAAGATGGTATTTTCATTCAGTTCGTCATTCGACAGGAATGGCTTTATCACACAACATTTCGCAACAAGAATCTAGACCATCCTGTTCTGCTAAAAAGGTGTGGCAGATTCTTTATGAAGTTCATGTATCAAATTTGCTTGATTTAGTTTATAATTGGACAAATGCTTAAGGAGGCTGTTTATATAAAGGCAATTAAAAGGAGACAGATGATAGAAGTGCAAAAAAAAAAAATCACCAGACTGATAAACAGGGTCCCTTGGATGATGATTTTTTTTTCTGGCCCTGAGTAAGAATCAGTGGTGAGAACCTCATGAGAGGTGGCTGATGCCCCCAGGACGCTTGAGGAGGAATCCTATGGTCTTAGGACTTGGTGGGAGCTCCACGGGAAGAATGGTCTCTGAGCAGGTTCTTGAGAGATGAGGAGCATTTTAATATGTTGAGATAGGCATTGTTGGTGAGGAAGCAGCAGAACGGTTAAGACCCAGGGTGCATGAAGCTGCTCAGCACAGTTAGAGGAATAAGGCTCAGAGGTAGAGAGCATGGGGAGCTTTAGGGTGTGGAGAAAACAGGCCTGGGTCAGACTGCAGAGGAGTAAGCGTCTGCCAGGTGGAGCTAGTGGTAAAGAACCCACCTGCCAATGCAGGAGATGTAAGAGATGANAGAGGAATAAGGCTCAGAGGTAGAGAGCATGGGGAGCTTTAGGGTGTGGAGAAAACAGGCCTGGGTCAGACTGCAGAGGAGTAAGCGTCTGCCAGGTGGAGCTAGTGGTAAAGAACCCACCTGCCAATGCAGGAGATGTAAGAGATGAGGGTTTGATCCCTGGGTTGGGAAGATCCCCTGGAGGAGGGCATGGCAACCCACTCCAGTATTTTTGCCTGGAGAATCCCATGGACAGAGGAGCCTGGCAGGCTACACTCCATGGGCTCACAAAGTCAGACATAAATGAAGCAACCTAGCACAGTACAGCAGGCGTCTGTCTAAGGAGTGAGCTTTACCTGTCCAGTATCTCCGGGCTCTTGGTTCTCTCCAGGCTGCTGGGTGGCACCAAGGGCACTCAGAAGCTGGCTCATGGAAGATTTTGGGTGTTTCTGGAAGGTGAGCACCCAGGAGCTCCCTAGAGTAGAAATGAGGTAGCTGACCAGGAGCTGCACGACAGGGTTGGAAGTGGATGAACGTGAGAGCCGAGGCGGGGCCTGAGGGAGAGATCCAGGGTTCTGACTGAGCACACAGGGGCTGAGCTTTAGACAGTGGCGGGATGCCCAGGCTGGGGGGCAGTGGCGATGACTTGATGAACAGGGGCCCCGTCACTGAGAGATCTGCAGGGACCAGGAACACCGCTCGGCCATCAGGGGACACCAGAAGGCCCCTCACAACCCAGGATGGTGAAGGTGGAGAAAGTGGAGGGGCTGGATGACTGGTTCTTTACTTTAAAAACACAGCTTTAGACAGAAAGTTGCAAGCAGCTAAGCGTCTGTTGGATTGGCTGGCTTTACATTCCTGGCTCTTCAGGGTGAGGAGACTGATGAGGAAATTTAAGGGAAAAAAGTTGCCTTTTCTTTGCACATTTATGTTTAGGGTGTGGAGTGCGTGCGTACCTGCTCAGTTGTGTCTGGCTCTCTGTGACCTCACGCTCTGTAGCCCACCAGGCTCCTCCATCCATGGGATTCTCCAGGCATGGATACTGGAGTGAGTAGCCATTCTCTTCTCCAGGAGATCTTCCTGACCCGGGATCAAACCCTAGACTCCTGCATTGGCGGGTGGATTCTTTACCACTGAACCACCTGAGAAGCCCCTAATGTGGCTGATGCTGCTGCNGATTCTCCAGGCATGGATACTGGAGTGAGTAGCCATTCTCTTCTCCAGGAGATCTTCCTGACCCGGGATCAAACCCTAGACTCCTGCATTGGCGGGTGGATTCTTTACCACTGAACCACCTGAGAAGCCCCTAATGTGGCTGATGCTGCTGCGTCACTTCAGTCGTGTCCGACTCTGTGCGACTCCACAGACGGCAGCCCACCAGGCTCCCCCGTCCCTGGGATTCTCCAGGCAAGAACACTGGAGTGGGTTGCCATTTCCTTCTCCAATGCATAAAAGTGAAAAGTGAAAGTGAAGTCACTTAGTCGTGTCCAACTCACAATGACCCCATGGACTGCAGCCCACCAGGCTCCGCCGTCCATGAGATTTCCAGGCAAGAGTACTGGAGTGGGGTGCCATTGCCTTCTCCGCCTAATGTGGAGATTCTGGCTAAATAAGGATGATGTTGTTGTTTAGTTGCTAAGTCATGTCTGACTCTTTTCGACCTCATGGACTGTAGCCAGGTTCCTTTGTCCTCCACTATCTCCCGGAGTTGGCTCAAATTTATGTCCATTGAGTTGGTGATATTATCTAATCCTCTGCCACCCCCTTCTCCTTTTGCCATCAGTCTTCCTCTGCATCAGGGTCTTTTCGAGTGAACTGACTCTTCATATTAAGTGGCCAAAGTACCAGAGCTTCAGCTTCAGCATCAGTCCTTCCAATAAATATTTGGGGTTGATTTCCTTTAATATTTGATCACTGGTTTGATCTCCTTGCAGTCCAAGGGAGTCTCAAGAGTCTTGTTCAGCACCACAATTCAAAAGCATTAATTCTTCAGCGCTCAGCCCTCTTTTTTGGTCCAACTCTCACCTTTGTACATGATTACTGGGACAACCATAGCTTTGACTGTATGGAACTTCGTTGACAAGGTGATGTCTCTGCTTTTTAATATGCTGTCTAGGTTGGTCATAGCTTTTCTTCCAAGGAGCAAGCGTCTTTTAATTTCGTGGCTGCAGTCACTGTCCCCAGTGATTTTGGAGCCCAAGAAAATAAAATCTGTCACTGCTTCCATATTTTCCCTTGCTATTTGCCATGAAGTGATGGGACCAGATGCCATGATCTTAGTGTTTCGAATGTTGAGTTTCAAGCCATCTTTTCACTCTCCTCTTTCACCCTCATCAAGAGGCTCTTTAGTTCCTCTTCACTTTCTGCCATTAGATGGTATCATCTGCATATCTGAGGTTATTGATATTTCTCCTGGAAATCTTGATTCCAGCTTGTGATTCATCCAGCCCAGCATTTCTCATGATATTCTCTGCATACAAGTTAAATAAGCAGGGTGACAATATACAGCCTTGTTGTACTCCTTTCCCAATTTTGAATGAGTCAGCTGTTCTATGTCTGGTTCTAACTCTTGCTTCTTGACCTGCATACAGATTTCTCAGGAGACAGGTAAGGTGGGCTGGTACTCTCATCTCTTTAAGAATTCTCCACAGTCTGTTGTGATCCACACAGTCAAAGTGTAGTCAATGAAGCAGAAGTAGATGTTTCTCTGGAACTC
The DNA here is from genome assembly GCA_006410875.1 of Neotragus pygmaeus. Taxonomy (NCBI): domain Eukaryota; kingdom Metazoa; phylum Chordata; class Mammalia; order Artiodactyla; family Bovidae; genus Neotragus; species Neotragus pygmaeus. The sequence continues at coordinate 322,528 of SJYV01012696.1, read as the reverse complement.
CCTTGCTTTCTCTATTATCCAAAGAATGTTTGCAATTTGATCTCTGGTTCCTCTGCCTCTTCCAAACCCAGCTTGTTCGTCTAGAAGTTCTCGGTTCCTGTACTAAGCCTAGCTTGAAAGATTTTGAGCATTACCTTGCTAGCATGTGAAATGAGTAAAATTGTATGGTAAAATTTTAAAATGACAGAATACTCATTAAGATAAACTAGCACATCTTCTTTTCCAAGAGGTTCTCTGTGGTCCGCAAATTCTTTGTACTAATCTTTAAATTTTCATTGTGGTTTCATTGACACCCTAAAAAAAGCACATTTTGGGTTACTGGGGCAACCACCTTGCCACCGAGTGCTGCCAGGGGATTGCCATTCCGTTGTTTGATTTATGCTTCTGGTGGCACTAACAGGTCTCTTACATTGACAGTATTTAAGTTTTAATGCAGCCATTCTCAAACCAGATACCCTCTGACAATTCTTGGGTAATCCATGAATTCCCAAGATCGAGAAACACAGAGGTGGACATAAATGGAGGTGATGGGGACGTGAGGGGTGGAGGAAGGAACTGGAGGGTTCCTGTGGCTGAGCACGGCCGTGTGGCATGGGTGAACACTGCTCCGGGTGCTGCACACACAGACTCTCATTCCAGAGGCCCAGTCGTTCCCTCTGTACCCCTGAGGACACTAACATGAGTAGCCTGTCCAAGGTCATGTGGCTAGAGCGTTTCTGAGCTGAAGACGGCCTGACCCTAAAGGCCAAGCTCTTTGCATTTTTCCAAGATAAAGCAAGAAGCTCCACACTAACCCACACTCCTTGGAGGGAGACCAGATTGCAGAACCACAGAGCAGAGGAAGAACCCGAGATGCAAAGGATTTAACGTCTTGTTTCATAAGTGGAAGAAAAGTTATGACCAACCTAGATAGCATATTGAAAAGCAGAGACGTTACTTTGCCGACTAAGGTCCGTCTAGTCAAGGCTATGGTTTTTCCTGTGGTCATGTATGGATGTGAGAGTTGGACTGTGAAGAAGGCTGAGCGCGGAAGAATTGATGCTTTTGAACTGTGGTGTTGGAGAAGACTCTTGCGAGTCCCTTGGACTCCAAGGAGATCCAACCAGTCCATTCTGAAGGAGATCAGCCCTGGGATTTCTTTGGAACGAATGGTGCTAAAGCTGAAACTCCAGTACTTTGGCCACCTCATGCGAAGAGTTGACTCATTGGAAAAGACTCTGATGNCCCTTGGACTGCAAGGAGATCCAACCAGTCCATTCTGAAGGAGATCAGCCCTGGGATTTCTTTGGAACGAATGGTGCTAAAGCTGAAACTCCAGTACTTTGGCCACCTCATGCGAAGAGTTGACTCATTGGAAAAGACTCTGATGCTGTGAGGGATTGGGGGCAGGAGGAGAAGGGGACGACAGAGGATGAGATGGCTAGATGGTATCACTGACTCGATGGACATGAGTTTGGGTAAACTCTGGGAGTTGGTGATGGACAGGGAGGCCTGGTGTGCTGTGATTCATGGGGTTGCAAAGAGTCGGACACGACTGAGCGACTGAACTGAACTGAACTGAGGAGATCCTTTTTCTAGCGGCACTCTGGCAATGGGTACTCTCAGAATTTCTCAGTCCCCCTTTCCTTCAGTCAGCCTAGTGGTCTGTCTTTATAGACCTTGGAATCCTGCCTGCCTTAGTTCAAAGCAGTTTTTCTCCACCTCAGCCTCATCACCATCATCATCCAGATTCTCCGCACATTTTGAGAGGAAAGTCAATGTCTTCCAGGCTGGACAACCCCAGTCCTAGCATCACTTTCCCAGACCTTGCCTTTCAACTGTCAGTCACTCAAGGTGGGGTGGTGGGAGCCTCTGGGTCTCCTCCCTCTTCTTCAAAGGAGCCCCCCTAAAGGATTACTCTCAGATGTCACATGTCAGCCTTCATTGAATATACCTGGGTGTCCCGGTGGCCCTTGTCAGCCCCAGTGATGAAAGATGCTGAACCTGACCTAAAAATCAGAATTTTGGCAGCCTGCTTTTAGATATTATTTCAGTCAACTACAGAGGAAAGCTCCAACAGGCTAACTAACCCTAGAGACTCTTTACACAGCAAATAACCGTGGTTCTACATGCAAATTCCTTGGCATACACAGTGATCCTGAATTTGAGAACAGCAGAAAGAGCCTGGGGCTGGCCGACTCCACCCATGTCCTGTTTCTTCTGCGGGCCTGGGAAAGCTCGGTCTCTGGTGCCTTAAGGTGGAAGTTTATCCTCTCCTGATGTATTGATGTTAACCCCAAACTAGATTTATTCACATGCTGTACTCTGGTGAATATGGCATTTTAAAAAATAACTGGTCATACCTAAAAAAATATATGTCAAATCTTTGGTCAGCTTAAGTAAGTGAGTAAGTGAAGTCACTCAGTTGTGTCCGACTCTTTGCAACCCCGTGGACTGTAGCCCACCAAGCTCCTCCGTCCATGGGATTCTCAGAGGGTGGAAATGGGAAGGTGGAACCTGGAATTTTATCAGACTTCATACTGAAATACATCTGCCTGCCTCGAGGAGCACTCCTCCCCGTGAAAGGGTCTGAGTTGGGCCTCAGTGGAGCCGCACAGGGTGGCCTGGGCCTTGGGGACCAGTCTGATGAAGGGGGTTATGTGAGCTCGGCACCTGGATGAGCTTAGCTGGAAAGCTCAATTTTAACTTTTATAGTTACAGGTCGGTTGTTTTCTCTGAGTCCTTCTTATTATAAAACTGACTTAAAAATAAACAAGAAAAGTGAAAGTATTAGTCATCCAGTCGTGTCTGTCTCTTTGTGACCCCATGGACTGTAGCCTACCAGGCTCCTCTGTCCATGGGATTCTCCAGGCAAGAATACTGGAGTGAGTCATCATTTCCTCCTCCAGGAGATTTTTCAGATGCAGGGATTGAACCCGGGTCTCCTGGATTACAGGTGGATTCTTTACCGTCTGAGGCACCAGAAAACCTCAACGAAATCTGGGACCCGGATCCCTCTTCCAGAGCCCATTGGCTCTGACGGGTGGGCCATGCCCCTGGTCTGTTTTCCCTCTGGAATCTCCTGTCTGGCAGAATTAACTACGCCATTTGTTGAAACAGAAGCCATTTGCCCCCTGGAATTACGGCAATCCCTGCAAAATACCCAGAAAACCATTAGCCTGGACTTCTCAGGTCAGTGTTTATATGAGGAATAGGCATTTAAATCACAGTTATCTTCATACTGACTACAGTTGGCCTGTCACTTTGTGGAAATATCTTTTAGGAAGGAAGCAGCATTAACAGTGAACTTCATCTTTTTTTCTCTCTCTCTCTGACTCAGCATTGGAACTGGGTGTAGATTCAGTCACGTGATCCTTGGATTTTGATAGTGATTCAGTACCTGGGCAGTAGTGCCAGCATGAGGGTCAGAATCTTAGAAGGGGCACGAAGAGGCTCCTAGAGAACCGTATGTGGAACTTCAGGCCAGGGGCGGGGATAGCGGGGCTGAGGGCTATTCCCGATCCCCTTCTTTTCATTGCCAGCGACCTGCTACCTGCTGTGAGTGGGCTGGGTTCCAGTGCCCGCTGTATTGCTGTTGCTTAGTCACTCATCACGTCTAACTCTTTGTGATCCCATAGACCATAGCCCTCCAGGCTCCGCTGTCCATGGGATTCTCCAGGCAAGAACTCTGGAGTGGGTTGCCACGTCCTCCTCCAGGGGATCTTCCCGACCCAGGGATAGAACTTGTGTCTCCTGCATTGGCAGGCAGATTTTTTACCCCTGAGCCAGCTGGGAAGCAGTCCCCGCTCTAGAGAGAGCTCAACATTTCCCTCATGGGGTGAGCATGCCTTTCCTGCCACAAGGAAGTAAAGGCTTTAACTGACAGGTAGCCCCGATATTTAATTTCCACCCAAAGTAGGGCCACAGTTTAACTACAGCAAAACAAAAGTCATCCTTTTTGGTCCGTCCATCCTAAGTCCCTTCAGTTGTGTCCAACTCTTTGCGACCCCATGGACTGTAACCCACCAGGCTCCTCTGTCCATGGGATTCTCCAGGCAAGAATACTGCAGTGGTTGTCATTTCCTTAATATCCAACAGAGTCCTGGTTAAAAATGTAAAGCTCTGAGCACTTGTGTTCATGCATATTTCTCTTCCCCACTGGGGAGAAAACTTAATAATTCATCAGGGCCTATGACACAAGAATGTTAAAGAAAAACTGTTATATACAGTAAATATCTCATTGCTTTCTAGGCTGTTCTCTGCAACCAGCTAGTCATGGAGGCACCCAGAAATTCTCACTAACAAGGGGAACCACTTGCCAGATCGTTGTCTAAGATTTTTCTTCTGTGCAGGGGGTATTTGATCATACATTGCTCTGAACTGTTTCCAAGTTACTGTCTGTACTTGCGGAGGCTGCTGTGGAGGTGGGAGCGAGAGGCATGAGGAACCGGCAGCTTGTCTCAGAGCAGCTCTTTCAGTTTTCATGTAGAGGAAGGTTCCATGCTAGCAAGCTATGAAAATCAATGGTGAAGAATTGGGGTGGAGAGGTGGGGACCCTCACCCTTCAGTCTGTGCACTGGAGGAAATTCAGATACAGTTTGAATTAGACTGAAGGGCTTGCTTGGGAGTGTTCTCCTAACACACCTCAGAGGCAGGGGGATCTGACAGGTGGCTCATCGTTCACAGGTGTGGGGGGTGCTGGCATGCCACAGCCAACATGCGTGGTCTTGCAAGACGTCTCAGAGTGCCTCTCTTTGAATTCAGAGCTGTGCAGCACTCATGAACCAGGGCTTGGGGGAGGCAGCCCTTCACTCCTTTACAGATCCCACAACCCGATCCAGGAGCAGCTCGGCCCAGGAGAAATCAGGTTATTTTGGCCCCTCATAGACCCGAGCTGAGTGAGCTGTCCCTGGAGTGATGAACTGGCCCACACTCAGTGACACCGTGAGAAGCAGCCCCCAAAGTGTGTGTTCATTTGAAGCAGTTTATGGGGAGGGTGCTGTATTTATTCTGTGTTCTCTCCATAAGGACCCATGGGACAAATTTCTCTGGGATCTCAGCTCCAGGAGCAGCATCTTTTAAGGAATGGATTTATGATTCTAATATGACTTCCGTGACTCAGAAAGCTGCTCATAGTTTCCTGCAGATATAAGCTTAATTATCCAATAATGATTTGATGACAGCAACGTTAGATCTTACCTCATGCTGTGTGCATGCTGTGCTTGCTTGCTAAGTCATGTCCGACTCTTTTGCGACCCTTTGGACTATAGCCTGCCAGGCTCCTCTGGGATTTTTCAGGCAAAAACACTGGAGTGGGTTGACATGTTGTGACATTCCAACATGACGCTTCCATGTTGGAATCTTCCCAACCCAGGGATCAAATCGACATTTCTTGAGTCTCCTGCATTGCAGGCAGACTCTTTACCACTGAGCCACCAGAGAAGCACTTCTTACCTCCCATTATCCTCCAAAGTAACGTACAGATGGACCAAAGAGCTAAATGTAAAATTCAAAACTATAAAGTATTAGAAAAAAACCAGGAAAACATTCTTAAAACCTTGGCGATTTAAAGCTTTCTCAAACAAGACACAAAATTTAAAGGAAATGAAAATAACTGATAAGTTATTAGTAACAAAATGTTTTGCATGGAAAATATACTTAAAGTTAAGGTGAAAGCGATAGACAAGGAGAGAGTATTTTCAGTGTGTACCCATCAAAGAACTAAGATCTACAGTGTAATTAGAAAATAAAACTAATTCCTAAAAATCAAGAAGAAAAAGTCTGACAAAGTAATAGAAGAAACATATAAATGTGTCTTTCACAGAAGAAAAAAAATGCAAATAGCTGTAAATATAGGAAAAAATATTCAATTTCAGTAGTAACTATGTCAACTAAAAAGAAATATATTTTTTTCCTCACATAAAGTTGGCAACAATGTAACAGACTGACAACACCAAGTATTGTTGACAGTATGAGAAAAATGTGCTCCACAGTGTGTGGCTCTGCAGACTGCTGGGAAGTTTGGAGAGTTTAATTTGGGGAGTACTCATTAAAATTAAAGATCCATTTATCCCTCAAGTCGGCAAGTCTACTCCCATACTTGTATAAAGAGGTTTGCACACTGGTGCTTTCTGCGGTATTGTTTAAAACACCAAACACTGAAACAGTCTTGAATGTCCGTCATTATAGGAACTATTGATTGTGGATTCCTCCCTGCCTTGGAACACTGGGGAACTGGAGGGGTTGGGTGGGGTGTTTGGAGCAACACTGGTAAAGTTCTTTTGTCATCAGCATGACTTACAATTGTCCGTGCCTGGTGCAAGGCGATAACAAAAAGACTGACTTGGATTTATTATTGTTTAAAAATTCTCATCAGGCAATGCCTCCATATTGCTTGCATCCTGGACAAATTGCTCCCACTCCCACACTCCCCTCCGGGGACCACTGGGATGCAGAGATCTGTGTGCTCTGACCTCTCCATCGCTTACTGTTAGGAACAAAGGGTGGAAGAATGGAGGGAGTAGGATGCCAATTTTGCTGAAACACAGATACATTTACAGAAAAATATTTCCAAATGTGCTATACATATATGATGCACGAATGCACCTGTAGTCATTTGGTGGGAAAGAGCAGGGATGTAGGGTTGTGGTCAAGGCAGACTATATCTGTGGTGGTGGTTTAGTCACTAAGTTGTGTCTGACTTGGAACCCTATGTACTATAGCCCGCCAGGCTCCTCTGTCCATGGTATCTTCCAGGGAAGAATACTGGAGTGGGTTGCCATTTCCTTCTCCAGGGGATCCTCCCAACCCAGGGATCGAACCCGGGTCTCCTGCACTTCAGGCAGATTCTTTACTGACTGAGCTACAAGGGAAGCCGGCCTATATCTGCATGTTTTAATATCGTCTGTGTTACTTATATATTTGCATATATTTATAAGTATGCGTGCGTGCGTANAGGCAGACTCTTTACCACTGAGCCACCAGAGAAGCACTTCTTACCTCCCATTATCCTCCAAAGTAACGTACAGATGGACCAAAGAGCTAAATGTAAAATTCAAAACTATAAAGTATTAGAAAAAAACCAGGAAAACATTCTTAAAACCTTGGCGATTTAAAGCTTTCTCAAACAAGACACAAAATTTAAAGGAAATGAAAATAACTGATAAGTTATTAGTAACAAAATGTTTTGCATGGAAAATATACTTAAAGTTAAGGTGAAAGCGATAGACAAGGAGAGAGTATTTTCAGTGTGTACCCATCAAAGAACTAAGATCTACAGTGTAATTAGAAAATAAAACTAATTCCTAAAAATCAAGAAGAAAAAGTCTGACAAAGTAATAGAAGAAACATATAAATGTGTCTTTCACAGAAGAAAAAAAATGCAAATAGCTGTAAATATAGGAAAAAATATTCAATTTCAGTAGTAACTATGTCAACTAAAAAGAAATATATTTTTTTCCTCACATAAAGTTGGCAACAATGTAACAGACTGACAACACCAAGTATTGTTGACAGTATGAGAAAAATGTGCTCCACAGTGTGTGGCTCTGCAGACTGCTGGGAAGTTTGGAGAGTTTAATTTGGGGAGTACTCATTAAAATTAAAGATCCATTTATCCCTCAAGTCGGCAAGTCTACTCCCATACTTGTATAAAGAGGTTTGCACACTGGTGCTTTCTGCGGTATTGTTTAAAACACCAAACACTGAAACAGTCTTGAATGTCCGTCATTATAGGAACTATTGATTGTGGATTCCTCCCTGCCTTGGAACACTGGGGAACTGGAGGGGTTGGGTGGGGTGTTTGGAGCAACACTGGTAAAGTTCTTTTGTCATCAGCATGACTTACAATTGTCCGTGCCTGGTGCAAGGCGATAACAAAAAGACTGACTTGGATTTATTATTGTTTAAAAATTCTCATCAGGCAATGCCTCCATATTGCTTGCATCCTGGACAAATTGCTCCCACTCCCACACTCCCCTCCGGGGACCACTGGGATGCAGAGATCTGTGTGCTCTGACCTCTCCATCGCTTACTGTTAGGAACAAAGGGTGGAAGAATGGAGGGAGTAGGATGCCAATTTTGCTGAAACACAGATACATTTACAGAAAAATATTTCCAAATGTGCTATACATATATGATGCACGAATGCACCTGTAGTCATTTGGTGGGAAAGAGCAGGGATGTAGGGTTGTGGTCAAGGCAGACTATATCTGTGGTGGTGGTTTAGTCACTAAGTTGTGTCTGACTTGGAACCCTATGTACTATAGCCCGCCAGGCTCCTCTGTCCATGGTATCTTCCAGGGAAGAATACTGGAGTGGGTTGCCATTTCCTTCTCCAGGGGATCCTCCCAACCCAGGGATCGAACCCGGGTCTCCTGCACTTCAGGCAGATTCTTTACTGACTGAGCTACAAGGGAAGCCGGCCTATATCTGCATGTTTTAATATCGTCTGTGTTACTTATATATTTGCATATATTTATAAGTATGCGTGCGTGCGTACTAAGTCACTTCAGTCATGTCTGACTCTTTGCGACCCTATGGACTGTAGCCCGCCAGGCTCCTCTGTCCATGGGGATTCTCCAGGCAAGAATACTGGAGTGGGTTGCCACGCCCTCCTCCAGGAGACCTCCCCAACTCAGGGATCGAAGCTGTGTCTCGTCTCGTGTGTCTCCTGCATCAGCAGAAGGGCTCTTTATCACTATGCCATCTGGGAAGCCCTTATAAGTACACAAATAGTTAAAAATATCCATTTTTGAGGGGAGAACTTCCCTAGTACATTAAACAGAAGGGAGGACGGAGAGGAGGGCCAGGGTTTTGAAGTCCCCAGAAGTTCATGCCATCGCCACCTAGTGGGGAGGAGAGGATACTGCCAGGGAGGCAGAGAGCCTCGGTCCTGGGTCCTTTCTCCTGGCCCTCGCCTTCTCCCTGTGGATGCCTCCTAAGACTCATCAGCAGAAGACAACTTACAAGTCACCTTAGCATAAATAGGGAACTTCAGGCACCTAGTGGTGATGGATAGGTGGCGTTTTATACCTGCATTTCAATCACGCAGACAACCCCCAAGAATATCCCTTGAGGCAAGTCACCCAGAGTCCCTGGAAAACTGTCTCGACTTGAGCTAGACAATACCGAATCATAGTTGAACAGAACTTTATAAATTTTTCATTTACGATCACGACAAACTCACATGGCAGATTTGTAATGATCTTATTTTACAGAGGAGAAAGTGAGAGCCTGGACCAAATTTCTAAGTAATATATTAGCAGATCAGGCAGCACTGATGCTAAATCCTGTGACCTGAAGACCTGTGAGGTCACGACTACCTTAAAGGGGGCCCCAGGATCAGGGACCTGGCTGACACATTCATGGAAGCTGATACATTTACTGTAGCCGATGCTGGTGATGTCCTGGGCTGTATCCCCCTGGACCTACATGAGTTGCCCACAGCCCACTAATGGTTTTCCACCTCAGATCCAGTCTTTCTCTCCATCTGAGGGATTTCTCAGGCACCATTCATGCAAACCTGTGTATAAAGCTTAGGCCCACCCTGGGTGGGGCCTCTCTCTACCGGTGGGAGATAGGAGACTGGGCAAATGCTGCCCATGTTCTAGGGGCAGAATTCTGAGCTGTGACCCACTCGGCTTCTCGGCAGGTCCCTGGTGGGATGGAGCCCCAGTGGCCTATGTTGTATCTTCACTGGCCTTTCTCATTTCTTGGTTTCACTCTTGGGTTTCCTGGGATTGCTTCTCTCAAAATCTACCACCAAATTTTAAATTCTAGACTTGCTTTTTGTGGAACCCCAACTGAGAATGCAAGACACGGTAGCTGGGTACTATGGGAGATGCAATGATGTTCAGAAAGCGGGTGTGGTTTCCCTAGGGGCATAAAACGTCACGTTGGCAGTAATGTGAGTGGCAGTGATGCTGTGCCTACAGAAGACAGAGGCAACCTGACTAGATCTTCCATAGGCTCGCAGTTTCAAACCATTCAAAAGGGCATTTGAACTTTCCAGGCTTCACCTGCGTCACTTTAGAGAACATTGCTATGGGAAGGCCTCCGCTGGCATTAATACTCAGTCCACGGCGATCACTGTGGAGGAGATCACCATGCATGGCCAGGGAGAGGTGAGGGCAAGGTCACATTATGATCACAGACCCAGAGCTGGGGATGAGCTGGGTGTTTCCAGAGAATAGCAAGTTAATCTGGATGCGGGTCCATGAACTGCCTGACAGTGTAAGTAAAGAGAGAGAAAGTGTGTGCATAGAGGAGCGTTTTTCTAGAGAGAGGTTCTGTAGCTTTGATCAGATTCTCTAAGGGGGTTCATGAGCTAAACCATGAGGGAAGAGGCACTGAGGACTCTTGAGATGGCTTGTGATGGGAACCAAGAATCACAGAATGTTAGTAAACTGCGCCCTCAGTTATGAGATCGAAACAACACTGACTGTGCCCTTGTTTGTGTTCTAGGAGAGAGCTCAGCTCTTTACAAACTTATCCACTCATCACAACCATTCTCTGAAGTGGGTTCTAATATTATCCCCATTTCACAGATGAGGAAACCGAGACCTAAGAAGATGCCTTGTCCAAAGTCACACGGCTGGATTTGAACACAGGAAGGCTGATTCTAGACCCCATCCCCTTAACTCCATGCCAGGGGCCCTCAGACTTTAACGTACAGCAGAATCACCAAGACAGCTTGGGCTCCATCCCCAGAATGTTGGATTCAGCAGCTCTGGGGCAGGGCCCAAGGATGTGCATTTCAAATAATTTCCTAGGTGCTATGGTTGCAACTGGTCTGGGGGCCACACTTTGCAAGCCCACTTTGAACTCTAAGCTCTCATCTCCAGAGATGAGGGTATGCCTCCAAGAGTTGTGACCTGTGTCAGCGGCAAAACCAAGATAACAACCTGGGTCTGTGGATTCAGAATCCAGGACTCTCCATGCCACTCTTGCTTGGAGAGGGGCACAGCCTACGTAAAAATGAGTGGGTGCTTATGTGCACCCTGCTTTATTACCTGATGTGTGTCCAGCTCCGGCAGATGGCCACTGGGGGAAGGCAATTCCTTGCTTAGCTCCTCGGAGCCCCCGCGGGCCCTCCTCCACCTTCTGGCCCTCCGATCTGCAGCGTGGGGGGCCTCCTCAGGCTCGCTGCTGTCTGAGGTCTCCCTGCCAGCTGCCTGAAGGTTGAAGTTCACATCCAGCTCTCCCTGTAGGCGCATCTTCTCGGCTGCGGGGTTCCGGGGGGCCTTCCTCTGCAACCAGGACAACCTGGCCCGGTGCCCAGCTTCCCGGGATGAGCCCACCGAGGAGGTCTCCGAGTCGGACCACATGGCCTCGGGGTTGGGCGAGGGCCCAGAGGAGGCATAGGGGCCTTGGTCTGAGCCCGGAGCCTGTGTGGGCTGAGTCTGGGGTTCCCCGGGAGCCCGGGGCTGCAGGCACAGGGTGCTCAAGGCCTCCCTCCAGTCAAAGTCCTCCTCGCTGTCGGAGCCCAGATCGTCGTAGGCGGACGCCACACTGGAGGCCGCCTCCAGGGCCTGAAATGTGCCGCTCTTAGGTTTGGCCAGCAGCCGGGTTGGGGGCAGAGCCCCATCCTTCAGGGCCATCCAGTTCCCATCGGGGCTCTGCAGAACTGGGGCCACAACTGCAGGCAGGAGGGAGAGAGAAGCCAGAGAGGGACTGTCAGCGCCTCAGAGCAAGGGGCCCCTCAGACAGCCCTCCTCCTCTGTCCCCCTCTTCCTGTGTCCCCACCCAGAGTGGGCTCCTCCTTCCCTGAGTTGCTGTGACAGCCTTTCTGGTTCACTCCAATATCCATCCTGGCTTCTGGCTGGCCACGCACAGGGCTGGGCCCTCCTCCCTGGTGACAGGGGCCCTGTGGCGGGGGTTTGGTTTTAGTCATCCTGCACTGTCCCAAAAGCAAAGGAAACAGCAGAGGCTGGGAAGGCTGTAGGGATGCTGTGGGCTGAGTAAACCCATCTCCAACTCACACTGAGAAACTCAAGAGCAGGGACTGTCCTTGGATCTTTATTTCCCCGCACTGAGTACACGTGGTGTATATGGCAGATGCTCAGTCAAGGTCTGGGAAGTGAGAATGTGTCTGGGGGGATATGAATTTGTCGAAGGCACTGTCAAGTCTGAAGACTGAAGGTGGGTTTACTCAGCGCCCCTACAGTTGACCTGAGCCATGGACCAACAGGCTCCAGAGCCGGCCCTTTCCCTGAGGCATAAACAGAACCTCTGAAAATAGTCCATGGACATTAACCTTCTGGGATGACCTCTGTACCTCCTCTGTTGTACATTTCTGCTCTGCTGAGATGGAGCAGTGCCCCCAAGGAGTAATCTGCTTCTTGCGAAACAGATCAGACATCTTTCAAGACCTCTGGGGTTAGTCTGGACAGCTTAGCATGTCAAGGGCTGAGTGGTCCTCAGAAAAACCAGCTGTTTTCTACGCAAGTGCTTTCTGTTCTTTAAGTCTTCATCCTGAGAGGTGCATAGAGTTTTGAGCTGCGTGTGAAATCTTTTTTTGTGTGTAGTGGTGTTGAGCTAAATTTTGCGTTTTAATGCAATGATAAAATTACACATAGGTGCCTTAGTTTAGAGAAATTTATGCACAAAACATGTTTTGAAAACCGAGATCCTTTACAAATTTATTTGGAATGCTCATAACCCAGCAGGAACTGTTTTGTGAAATGGACTGTCTGCTAGAAGTGCTTATGATGCTGCTGCTGCTGCTAAGTCGCTTCAGTTGTGTCCGACTCTGTGCGACCCCATAGACGGCAGCCCACCAGGCTCCTCCGTCCCTGGGATTCTCCAGGCAAGAACACTGGAGTGGGTTTGTGCATGTCCTTCTCCAATGCATGAAAGTGAAGAGTGAAAGTGAAGTCGCTCAGTCGTGTCCGACTCTTAGCGACCCCATGGACTGCAGCCTAACAGGCTCCTCCGTCCATGGGATTTTCCAGGCAAGAGTACTGGAGTGGGTCGCCATTGCCTTATAAAACCTCCTAAGTTTGTCAGTTTCTTAGTCTAAATTTTGAAATGCTCTTTCTTTGTTATTTGTTTGCTGTGGAGACACTTGTTAACATGAATAGTTGAAGAGTCCTGATGCTTGGGTCTGGGAGCCACGTTAACTGTGGTGTCTTGGACGCTGAAATGAATGCCTGCAAGGTTGGATTGGTGTCCCTGTGAAAGTGTCTCAGTCGTGTCCGACTCATTGTGACTCCATGGACTATACAGTCCATGAATTCTCCAAGCCAGAATACTGGAGTGGATAGCCTTTCCCTTCTCCAGGGGATCTTCCCAACCCAGGGATTGAACCCATGTTTCCCGCATTGCAGGTGGATTCTTTTCCAGCTAAGCCACCAAGGAAATCCAAGAATACTGGAGTGGGTAGCCTATCCCAACTCCAGGGGATCTTCCTGACCCAGGAATTGAACTGGGGTCTCCTGCCTTGCAGGCGGATTCTTTACCAACTGAGCTGTGTGGGAAGCCCTGGTGCTCCTGGCCTACATATCATAAGACACCTGCTCCTAGTCCACACAGAACAGGCAGCTGGAGTGGGGCTATCCAGCCAAGTGATCTGAACCCGCCTGCCCACCGTCTCACAGGTCTCAGCAAGCAAACTGCCCACATGGGAAGCATGCCCGCCTTATATACAGTGTGTTGTGCGGGAGACCCCGTGACTTGGTGGCCCGGCCGTCCCAGATGGCACACCCCGACTCAAACTGATGGTAGGAGGGGCTGAGCAACCTCACGACAGCCAAGCAGCCTCCCAACAGCATCTCTGAACCCCGCAGAACAGTTACTTGTCTGGTCCAGCCTGTCCACGCTCTTCCAGCTGGGCAACGCCTCCTCCTCCCTCGCCTGCTGCTCCCTCGGCTGCCTTGATGCAGCCTCCAGCAAAGGGGTCCTCAGGGCATCTTCTCTGCTGAGTGAGAATGCAGACTGCGACCGCTGTGCAAAGAAAAGAGGGGAAGGGGTGACCTCATCAGGCACAGTTCCCAGGGGGACTGCCTTCCGATCTGTAGGCACCCCACCGCATGGAGATGACACAGCTGATGGTAGTGGCTTTTCTCATCTTCAGGTTCAGAAGCTTCAAATCAGTACATCCTGCGTGAAAGTATTAGCTGCTCAGTTGTGTCTGTCTACAATCCCATGGACTGCAGCCCGCCAGGCTTCTCTGTCCATGGAATTCTCCCGGCAAGAATACTGGAGTGGGTAGCCAGGTCCTTCTCAAGGGGATCTTTCTGGCCCAGGGATTGAACCCAGGTCTCCTGCATTGCAGGTAGATTCTTTACCATCTCGGCCACCGGGGATGCTACATCATGCCATATAACGGCACAAATGGTTCCCCGTGTATTCCACTGCAAGTGGCCAGGCCTCCCAGAAAGCATCAGAGATGTAGCGGAATCCAACAGAGCTGGTTCTTACAAGGCTGCTACTTACTCAGTCATTCTTGCAGCTGAGACTTCTCAGGGCCAGTTGTGTGTGATAAAAATAAGAGCATATTCCCTTCTGAGACCTCCTCGCCTGAGCGTTGCAGCAGCGTATGTAGAAGATGGTAGTGCAGTGTAAGTGCTGTGATAGGTAAGCGAGCCCAGAGGGTCAGTCCACAGTCCTAGAGACTTTGCAACACATTCCCATTTAGTTAAACTCTAACCCAAGGACAAGTGGTACAAATGACTGACAGGAAACATGTTAGAACTGTCTCGTTTTTGTATGTTACAAACGTAACTTTGAAAATTTGTAGCTCAGATATTCTATACAGGGAATTTCATCAAACAGAAAGAGCCCAATTTTTTCCATTGTCATTTAATGAGAGAATTCTCTTCTCTTGGGGATTTACTTTGCTCTTTTTATATGGGTGACATGGAGGAAGGAAAGGGCCAGGCCCCAGAAAGCATCTCTGGCTGTGGTTATGAAGCAAAGTATTCTGACTCCGGCCTTAGGCGGTTTGGCGCCACCTGCTGGCCAACAGCAACACTAACAGGCCCACTGCCTCTCCTCAGGAGAAACGAATGGGCTTTCCTCCTCTCCCACCACAGATCCTGAGAGTAGGGGACACACGGGGAGCGTGTTTGGAGAGTTGTGGGCAGGGCCCCCGGGCAGCTGAGGCTGGACTCGGGACTCATCTGTACCTGGGATCCAAGATTACTTCTGGTGCAACACCTCGACTGAGTGACTCAATTTCCTGAGAAGCAGAAACCTAATCTTTGCTCTAGCTCCTCAGGTGGTGCAGCGGTAAAGAATCCACCTGCCAGTGTAGGAGACAGCGGATTTGATCTTTGGGTTGAGAGGATCTGCTGGATAAGGGAATGGCAACCCACTCCAGTATTCCTGCCTGGGAAATCCCATGGACAGAGGAGCCTGGCGGGCTGCAGTCCCCGGGGTCGCAGAGAGTCGAACACAACTAAGTGAGCCCCTAAGTGCACGCGCGCGCGCGCGCACACACACACACACACACACACACACACATACACACACACACAGTGTTGCTCTGCACACAGTAAACGTGTACTAAGTGGGAGCTTTAAAAAGCTGTTTGGGAATAACAGAGGAGACTAGCAAACACCAGCTGCAGGATATCTGGGTGAAAAAACAGCATCATGACTAGGGTTTGGGGAGAGGACCGTGCACTCCGCAGCCTCAGCCAGAAGGATGGCTAACAGTCTGAGAAAAGGCGGCTGAGGACGGGCCCAGCATCCCCATCATCGCAGGCCAGCCCGGGGCCCACGGCCCTCAGATACCGCACATCTGCACACTGCTGGAGAGGGTGTTAGAGCCCGTTCTGGCCCAGAAAGAGTCATAGGAAGCCTCTTCTACTTCCCCTCACAAGACACTGAGGCTGATCCAGGAGGAAGAGGCATTTGCAGAGCAAATACAGAGCCTTTGAAGCTGTGTGCCAAGGGTCACCACCTGACTCCTCTTTGATTACAGAAGAGAGTACACCGGTCCTCAGGCCTGCCGTTCGATGCAGCAGTCACAGGTTAATGCAGCCCAGGCATGGAGAAGCTCTCCCCCTCTTATTGATCGGACAAGATTCTGTGTGCATTCAGTTCAAACAGGCCATGGTCTGTGGTTTGAAACCCCGTTCCTCAAGCTGGGCTGAGAGTCCTGCTGCTTTAATACTGTGTTATATGACACTCTATTGCAACATCTGATTTTCTGCTGGTGTTCCCACTAGACTGCAAGCAACTGAGGGTAAAGGACAGTTAATGGTGACAGCTCCTGGCACAGTAACTGGTATAGAACTGGGAATCAGTGAATGTTTACTGTGGAGCGAATGACTTGAGGTAGGCTACAGGGTAGGTTTTTAGAAGCGCCTGTTGATGGTGATGATCTTACTAATTTCTTGGATGCCACTGGGGAGCAAGAGAAAAAAAGAAGCAGCCCACTGTCATCCTCACTTATATCAGGGAGGCCGAGGTCTTACTTGGAGGAGAGCCAGGCTAACACTCATCAAGTGGTTTTTTGGCCCAGCGTCAGTTCTGTCATTCCGAGGGCATGGCAAGCACTGATCCTGTCTCTAGTGCCCTGAACAGCTCTGATGCTTGACAACAACAAAGGTTTTCTTGGGGTTGGGTATGCAGGGAGCCATCGATAATTTTGGGAAATCCTTGATAGATGATGGGTGGCGATCATAGAGGAGAGATCAAGGCTGACAGTCTGTTGACAGGTGAAGTTATTAAAAATGAAGCAAAAAAATCCTTCCATGTCAAACTGCCATCTATTCAGGGGGATACACCCTTCTTTTTAAAATCTGGCTTTGCCATGTCTTAGTTGGGGCATGTAGGATCTAAATCCCTGGCCAGCAATCGAACCCATGTACCCTGCACTGGGAGCGTGGAGTCTTAGCCACTGGACTACCAGGGAAGTCCCAGAGGGACATACCTTTGATATGCCTCCCACCTTGGACTGGCAAGACCCCCCCTGCCCCTCTTCCGTGTAATCACACAGATCTTCCTGTTTCTGCTCCAGTCATATTCCAACTTGTCGTCTTTTCCATGGACTGTGAGCTCCTTGAAGATGGTCTTCTGGGTGTGACCCTCAGTCCCACGTTTGTGACCTAATTTGTAGGATTATAACACGGTTTGAAAAATAGCACAAGAGATAAGAAAGCCTTCCTCAGCGATCATTGCAAAGAAATAGAGGAAAACAACAGAATGGGAAAGACTAGAGATCTCTTTAAGAAAGTTAGAGATACCAAGGGAACATGTCATGCAAAGATGGGCTCGATAAAGGACAGAAATGGTATGGACTTAACAGAAGCAGAAGATATTAAGAGGTGGCAAGAATACACAGAAGAATTGTACAAAAAAGATCTGCATGACCAAGATAATCATGATGGTGTGATCACTCCCCTAGAGCCAGACATCCTGGAACGTGAAGTCAAGTGGGCCTTAGAAAGCATCACTACAAACAAAGCTAGTGGAAGTGATGGAATTCCAGCTGAGCTATTTCAAATCCTGAAAGACAATGCTGTGAAAGTGCCGCATTCAATATGCCAGCAAATTTGGAAAACTCAGCAGTGGCTACAGGACTGGAAAAGGTCAGTTTTCATTCCAATCCCAAAGAAANTTTCAAATCCTGAAAGATGATGCTGTGAATGTGCTGCACTCAATATGCCAGCCGATTTGGAAAACTCAGCAGTGGCCACAAGACTCGAAAAGGTCAGTTTTCATTCCAATCCCAAAGAAAGGCAATGCCAAAGAATGCTCAAACTACCACACAATTGTACTCATCTCACACGCTAGTAAAGTAATGCTCAAAATTCTCCAAGCCAGGCTTCAGCAATATGTGAACCGTGAACTCCCTGATGTTCAAGCTGGCTTTAGAAAAGGCAGAGGAACCAGAGATCAAATTGCCAACATCCACTGGACCATGAAAAAGCAAGAGAGTTCCAGAAAAACATCTATTTCTGCTTTATTGACTATGCCAAAGCCTTTGACTGTGTGGATCACAATAACCTGTGAAAAATTCTGAAAGAGATGGGAATACCAGACCACCTGACCTGCCTCTTGAGAAACCTATATGCAGGTCAGGAAGCAAATCTGAGTGGACTCCGGGAGTTGGTGATGGACAGGGAGGTCTGGCGTGCTGCAGTTCATGGGGTCGCAGAGTTGGACACGACTGAGCAACTGAACTGAACTGAACTGAACACGGTCTGACTCTAAGGAGCTGATGGCCTGTTGCCGGGCGCAGTATTCCTGCAGCCTCCCCTGAGCTGTTTTCTATACCGTGGCCTCTACTTTCCTATCTTCAAACTTCACACTAAAAATCACAACATACATGTTTAAAAGAGAGAGGAAATGATAGCATTTCATTTTGCAATGGCTCAAACAATATTTTATTTCTGTATGTGTGTGTCTGTAAGAGGTGGCTGGGTTCCACTTCTATAGGACAAAAATGCTCCCTTACTTATAAAAGCCAAGATCAAAGCAGGAAAAGTCCTTCTCTGGTCCCAACAGGGAAGATGAGATCTATGTTTTTCATGAATTAAGGATGCCAGGCTTTCGTAACCTATTTCAGGCAAGCCGTTGTTTCACACTAGGGGGAAAAAACTACACCCTGACAATCACGAAAATCCCTAGAGAGCTGCCTCCAGCGCATCTCAGGACACTGCTGGTCTGCTGTCTCCAGCCAGGGTGGAAAAGCCCCAGTTTTGAGACCTAGACCCAGTTTTGCCACAAGCTCATTGCAATAAACATACGGCCCAGAAGATGGCGCCACCACGACACTTTTACTTGCCAGTTGGTTCAACCTCCTTGCTCTTAGAGGAAAGTGATGCGATCACTCCGTTAATTTATTTGCTCTGTTATCCTGGCTGGGCACTCTGTGCCCATCCTTTCACTCCCACTCACAGCGTCTGTTTTCCTTCCTCTTACCCACCTTAGGGTCCATGGAAGAAGCAAGGCTGGCAGTGTCAGCAAGGGCCGGCCTGAGTTACAGTGTCTGCACATCTATGCTGGGAGGCTGGGCGTGGCGGGTGGAGTCCACGGGTCCAGGAGTGTTATTATGACAGCAAGCCCTTGCAAAGATGGGACTGAGAATTTCAAATCGGCCCCACCTCTTATATCTTGGGGCATGAAAGTGTAATATGTTGGGTAAGGGGTCCATGCCAGCTCCTCCTCCTGGGTTTCCCTGGTGGCTCAGAAGGTAAATAATTCGCCTGCAGTGCTGGAGACTCAGATTTGATCCCTGGATCAGGAAGATCCCCTGGAGGAGGAAATGGCAACCCACTCCTGTATTCTTCTCTATCCTGGAGAATTCCATGGATAGAGGAGCCTGGTGGGCTACAGTCCATGGGGTCACACAGAGTTGGACACGACTGAGCGATAACACTTTCACTTTCATTCTAAGCCTCAGGGATCAGTGCCATGCCAAGCACACAGAGTGCACTCGGTATCAGTCACAATAGCAGCATTTATTAAGCTCCGCCACTGAGCCAGGGCCACACCTCCATCCCCTCACTCTGCCCGACGGGGGACACACGAGTGACCTGCGGCAGCTTGGACCAACTTGCCCACGCACATGGTCGGTGAGGGGCAGAGGCAGGGCTTGACCTTGGGTCTGTCTGGCTCCAGGGTGATGCTCTGCCGTGCCCTCTCGGTGCTGCGCCTGACACCCTTTCCTGAAAGCCTGGGGACAACGCACTCCTGGCTAACAAGCCTCAACCAGCAGGACGTGTCATCCAATCCAGCTGGTTCTGAAGCTTTAGACAAAACTCGCAGGGTGATCGTCAGTTACTTTTGTTAAAGCTTCCTCAGCAGTCACTGGTCCCCTGTGTGGGCAACGGCATCCTGCCCTCCCTGTATCTCTTGCGATGGTATATGGTTGCTATGACGGCAATGATTATCATCATCACTAACAGGGCAGGCTCCCTGGGGCTTCAAAATAGTCTCTGCTTTCAAGGAGCCCATATCAGCGATGAACAGAGAGTGAAAGTTTTTAGTATCAAGGGTTTGTGGGCCAAGGGGTCAACGACAGTGTTCGAATGAATAACAGCTGAGACATAGCTTTGCTTTGTATTTCTGGGGTCTGGCACATCCATTAAATTCAATCCAATAATTATAACAGTAAGGAAAAATCTTCAGGTCTATACTATAGTCATTTAAAGGACAGAGCAAAATGTGAGGGAGGAAAAGGACAAAACCACAAGGAGAAATGGCTGAAGAAAATAGAAAAGGACAGAGAAGAGACAGAGAAAGTTAGAGACACAGCTCAGTCGCTGGGCACACTGCATGCCCAGCCTCTGCCCTCATCATTGTTATTGTTGCTGCTGCTGCTGCTGCTAAGTCGCTTCAGTCGTGTCCGACTCTGTGCAACCCCATAGACGGCAGCCCACCAGGGTCACCATATGAATACAGAGAAGACTTTTTCATATGCGCGCCCAAGGAGACAGGCGCTAAATGAATGATAACCCCCGCCCTGGTGCCTGTTAGGATATTGCATCTTAAGGCTTTGAAAATCAAGACTGCGCTGACCTCCTTCCTGGCGGAGAGCCACACAATCAAAGAGGAAATTAAAAAGAGAGACGATCACACTGAATTTTCTTTCAAGAGAACAGATGAGAAATCTTGTCTGACTGGAGATAGATTACGTTTGGGTTTTGCAGTTAAGCCCAAGGACGGAGTCCTACAGTGTTACGGGGTTCTGCAGAGATACCCCCAGAGTCAGAGTGTCCACATCCATGGAGGACTAAGGACACAGGAGGGGGCACTTCCAGGAGGCCAGTGGCTCAGGAGGCCTGAGGACACAGGAGGGAGCACTGCCAGGAGGCCCATGTTTCAGGAGGTAGCATTGGCAGGAGGCCAGTGGCTCAGGTGGGAGCACTGCCAGGAGGCCAGTGGTTCAGGAGGGAGCACTGCCAGGAGGCCAGTGGTTTAGGAGGGAGCACTGCCAGGAGGCCAGTGGCTCAGGGCCCTCTAGGGTCTGCAGCTCAGGGTCCCTCCTCAAGATGCCGCAAAAGGGTCATCCTTCAGCCCCCAGCCTCTGCCCACCCCCCAACCATCCCCACTGCTGCAGATGGCATGATTTCATTCTCCTTTATCCTGCCTTTCCAGTTTTAAGTTGCCCCTGTGTGTTGCCCGGTCCGCTCTCCCATGCTATGACTTGGGTCCCTGCAGCTGATGGAGTACAAGTCCTGCCGGCCAGCCCTGCTCCTTTTCTTGCTGAATCTCATCTCCACACCCAGGACCCAGCGTCTATCCTCTGCCCCACACGCGCCCTCACTGGGGAAGGAGGAACACACACCAAAGGACTTTGCGGGCTCGGTGACCCTCCCCAGCCGCGACAGGCCCGGACCCTTGGGTCACTTGATGGATACTGTGCTTTGTGACTGGGGAGAAGGAACAAAAAGGTCTGCTCACGTCCCGATGCCCCATCCACGGGCCGCTGCAGCCTCAGAAGGCAGCGGTCACTCTCTCACAGTCCTCGGTTTCCCTACAGCAAGTGCTCAGGTTGTGAGAACACATGCGGCCCCAGGAAAGCCATTCTTCCCACGGGACTCAGTGCCGCTCTTTTCAGAATGAACTGTATAAAGCTTGTTGACAGTGTTATTTTTCCTAAACTGGTCTCAGTGTAAAAACCCACCTCCATGTGTAAGAGAACAGGCCTCCTGGCCCCCACTCCACGCTGTCTGGCGGGCACATGTGCTGACTACAGATGTTAGGCGTGGCAGCCCCGTTTCTATGGGGAGAATGGTTCTGAGCTGCACACAGCAGGGTCCCTGTGGGGGTGGGCCGGGGCGGCATAGGGGCTCACCCAGAAGGTGGCGGGAGCTCGGGGGGCCCCCGGGGCGGCTGCGGTCCCCGCATCAGCTGCCTCTGCACCGCAGCTCCGGGGCTGCGGCCACTCCGGCTCGTCTTCCACGCGCTGCTCACTTTTGCTCTTCTGCTTCCTTATGATCTGGGGAGGAGGCAGGTGACAAAGGGGACACGTTATTGGAGAGACTTCCAGCGCTCTGTGGTGTAACGGGGATCTTTTTTAGGAAATTTTTAGCCATGGAAGAGCTTAGCTTCAACGGAATACCAGCCAATTTCAGACCCGCCTTGTGATAAAACAGCACAACCAAAGCTTTGAACATTCTACAGCGCTTTACAGTCTGAAAGTCATCCTCTTATGATGCCAGCAACCTTTTCTGTTAAGGGCCTACTGTGTGCCAGTCTCTGTGCTCGACACCATATAGTACAAGGGCTTCCCTGGTGGCTCAGATGGTGAAGAATTTGCCTGCAGTGCAGGAGGGCAGGTTCAATCCCTGGGTCTGGAAGATCCGCTGGAGAGAAACCCACTCCAATGTTCTTGCCTGGAGAGTTCCATGGACAGAGGAGACTGGTGGCCTGCAGTCCATGGGGTTGCTTGACATTATATATGCTCTGTGCTTGACACCATATATGCTTTACGTCATTTAATTGTCAGAATAAGTCTAAGAGCTACCTACTATGCTGCTGCTGCTGCTAAGTTGCTTCAGTCATGTCCAACTCTGTGCGACCCCATAGATGGCAGCCCACTAGGCTCCCCCGTCCCTGGGATTCTCCAGGCAAGA
>SJYV01012696.1:228503-299982 GCA_006410875.1 Neotragus pygmaeus | reverse complement strand
TTTTTTTTTTTTTAAGTGCACAAGGAGTTGGAATCCTAGATACCGTCATAACTATAGCTGTGATAAGTGACATAAAAATAAGTTTCAATTAAAAAGATTAAACAAATCAACATAATATAGTTTCAGGAAATAAAGGGATTAAACTAAATTCTGTCTTGAAGGATGACAGGGATCAGAAATATATGTGCAGAGACCATTCTGGGTGAGGCAACATCAAACAAGCAGGCTCTAAAGTAGAAAGTAGTTGGATATATGGAAGGAACTAAAAGAAAGTTGCTGTAGTTACCAATACCAAGTGAGGTAGAAGTGATATAAAATGAGTGAGGTAGAGGTCACTTGATTCTAATTACTTAGATGGTTTCTTAAAAAAGACCAGAAACCAAGGGAAGGGGTAGAGAAGGACAGAGATTTAGATTAGATTAAAGCTAAAAAGCAGATAAATACTGACTGTGTGTGCATATATATTCACACACGTATATACAGCATATCTATAACATATATTTATTATATATGTATATCATTATTATAATCATGGTCATCATTATGACTTTGGATGTTGGCCTTCTTCACTTCTGCACAACTTAGAAAAATATTGAAACGGAGCCTATCTGTGTGATGTTCACAAACACTAGCTTCCTTCCAGTCCCATGTAAGACCGTGCTACCCTGGACCTGTGAAACTAGGTGATGTCTTGTGACTTGCTTTGGACTGTGCAACGTGAGCAGGACTGTCAGCGTCACTTATGAGGATATATGAGGAGCCAGCATGCAATCTGCCATGTCCTCTTTCTTGCTGCAGCAATCACAAAATTTCGTGTAGAAATCAGTTTTCTATCAGTCCGTACCCATGAGTAACTAAGGTAAACAGATTTCTCTGCTTGAGCTGCAGTGAAATGTTATGCTTATTGTATCACGAAGGGTTTTGATCATCAAATGGTAGTTAAAATCGATTATCACTGTATCCCCCTATATTATGACATAGACATTCACAGTATTCTTACCACTGGACAATTGACTTTCAAAAAAATAAATCAAACGGAAGGAATGCAAGAGTGGAAAACTTAGGGAAAACGTGACCTTATAGATGCTAAGAATTAATTGTTCTTCTTCATTCATCAGACAGAAACAATTTCACCCTGTCTGCACTTACGTGCTGTGTTGTCCTAAGTTGCTTCAATTGTGTCTGATTCTGTGACCCTATTGACTGTAGCCCTTGAAGCTCCTCTGTCCACGGAGACTTTCTAGGCTAGAATACTGGAATGGGTTGCAGTATTCTGCAGGGGATCTTCCATATCCAGGGGCTGAACCCGACTCTCCATGTCTCCTGCATTGGCAGGTGGGTTCTTTACCACTAGTGCCACCTGGGAAGCTCGTCTGCACTTACACTCTAAAGCAATGCTTTTCAAAACAAGAGGGATGTGGCATTGGTATGTTGCAATAATTCTCAAGGTAAATCGTGAATAATAGATTGTGCATAATACAGCACTGAAGTTTGTAAATTATTGACTTAATTAGAATGAATTCAACACCATTCCCTTTAACTTGCATTGTCATCCTTCTTTGAGTGGGAAGAGTATATGGGAATGTAGGATATCTGAAGCCAAGTCTATGGTCAAGTTCCCATGAGAACAACTGGGATTCTAGGTAGACGTAGAACCAGGGATAGATTTCTTATTCCCTCTGAGTCTGTGTCCTCATTCACTAAATAGTAATAACTCCTTCCAGCGGGGGAGTTCAGTGTACAATATAAATTGATAGACAGCCGTTATTATTATTAGTATAGTTCTATACCTATATGGATTCAGAAACGTGGACAGGAGGAAGTTTCACACTATGAAAAGTCTGGGATTGCGTCCTCACTATGGGCTGTACTGACCCAGTTCACACCCCTCTTCATATATGTTGCAGAAAGATGCTTTTAAATTCACAGTGCATTTACTGCAGTCCTAATACCAAATTAGAAACAGCAACTGTGGTTACAGGGAATGCTTGCTGAGTATCTACTGAAAGTAAAGGAGAAGTCAATGCAAGTAAATGCAAATTATAAGGGACAAGGAAAAATAGAAGTGCCATTTATTGAGTGCCAATTGAGGGCCAAACACTGGTAGATGTTTTGCATACATATCATCAAATTATCAGAAAACTCTGCAATGTGGATACCATTTTCCTCAATAGAAAAATGAAGAAACTGAGGCTCAGAAGGTTTAAGTAACTTTTTCAGATTTTATAGCACAGAAATAGAAGAGACAGGATGTATACCCAAACTGATCCAACTTCAAAGCCTCTGGGCATTTTATCAGTCCGTTTTTCATTCTGTCAAAGATTTTACAAGCTGGTGGTGGTAAGAGTGAGAGTGAAGTAGGTAGAAATTATACACAAGTAATAAAATAAGATGACCTGTGGTAAGTCCACATTGCCAATATTTAAATTAGAATAGAAAGTCTAGCTGAAATGAACTTAAAAGATATACCATCTTTGATGGGATTAGATCCAGAACAGGTATAGCAATCAGCTTATTTTTGCCATGAAAGACTATTGTTGTTGTTGTTGTTGTTGTTGTTTCATCTCTGCCCAGTCATCCTCATGTTGCCTTTAATCTCAGGCTGAAAACAAAATGGCACCAAAGGGTCATAGCCAGACCCAACAACACACAGAGGCAAAAAAGAGATTCTTCATGTAACTCTGTCTGATCAGCAAAGACACCCCACGGGCTTCCCAGCTGTGCTTTCTTGTCTCTCCATCCACAAGTGGGTCACATGCCCACTACTAGATCATCTATAATCAGGAAGAATGGGTTGCTCTTACTA
This sequence comes from Neotragus pygmaeus, assembly GCA_006410875.1. Classification (NCBI taxonomy): domain Eukaryota; kingdom Metazoa; phylum Chordata; class Mammalia; order Artiodactyla; family Bovidae; genus Neotragus; species Neotragus pygmaeus. The sequence goes on along the minus strand of SJYV01012696.1, from coordinate 297,176 downwards.
ATACTACCAAAATTTATTGAGTATTTACTAGGTCCAGACAATGTTCTATGTGTTTCACCTATATTTGATGCTCATAAAAGCTCTATGATATGGGTATTAGTATTATCATGATTTGCTGCCGGGAGCCAGCATGCAGAATCCTGCCCGTGGCAAAGGTCATGAGGAAGGAAGCCTGACAAAAAGCAAAGGTGTGATCTGGTTTCAGGGGTTCCCCCTGGGTTTTCCTGAACATCTACCCCCCCAAACCAGAGTCTGCCTGCTTTATTGTACTGTGCTTTCCACTCTTCTGACATTCTCTGGAAAAAGTTAACTCAAGGCTTCAGTTAACAGTCTCCTGCATATAAAAGGAATGTTGGTTTAAAGGCCTCTGATGGCTTTCTAGCTTACCTAACTGGTCTGCCCGGACTTTTGCAACTTGTGAATTGTTTATGGCCCCCAACTGAAACTTAAAACATCTTAAAGATACAAAGCCTTTTCTAAAAAGCTAAAAATTATATTGGTAGAGGGTTTTCACGGTTGAGTCAGTGACTGCTGCCAGGCCTCCATATTCTTTATCTTTTAGGCACCTGAAGGATATTAATCAATGTAATTGGGATATAGAAAAAGGAATATAGTAGTTTTTGATGTTAGCAACACTAGACTTTGAGTTCATTAACTTTCTCTTTTGTTATAAATCACTGTACTTATTTCATTGTTATAAATTGCTTTGTCCTTGCTATGTAAGAATGTAACTTTAGTGCTTTCTGAGAGTGGCACCAGACTTTGGGAAGAACAACACTATTAGGTCAAATAAGTCTTCTGGTTGACAAACACTTATCAGAAAAGGGCCGTAAAATGTTAATTGGCCATCTGGCCAGAAGATTATGTAATTCGCCTAAGACTTGTGTATACAATTAGGTATGCAGAGAGAAAGCCTGGTCTCGATAAGAGTCAGGGCTGCTGACACTGCATGATTTTGTATTATCCATTGATCTCTATATAAAATCAAAAGTATATAAGGCCTTTCCAGCCAATAGAGGATGGGCCAGTCACTGGACTGGTTTCCCCCATGTCTTTTCTTACTCTATTTTCTGGCTGAATTCCCATTTGGGGCATGGAGGCTCGCCATGTCTACTTACTTGCTCTGGCTTTTAAGATCCATGAGAGAGGAAGTCCAAGGCAGGGCACCCCCCATTATTCAAGAGGATGCCAGTGGCCTAATGTAAATGGTGCAAGTTCCTTGTCTTTGAACTTTATTGGTTTTCCATGTAAACCAAGTTATTTAGCATCTTTTCTCCACTAAATTTCCTACTATACTATTTCTTCCTAATCTCTCTTATATTTCTAATTAATTCTTTCTAAGATGTCACACCATCTTCCCTTCAAATTACCCTGGATCCACAGGGGCTGGACCCCGGCAATTCACCACTTTAAAATTGGAGAGACTAAGGAAGAGAGAATAAGTACTTTTCTCAAAGTCGGGAATTGAGCATGTGACTCCACCAAGTCACTGATTCTGCTCTGAATCTCAGCACTGTATTGCTTCATGTCATGTTACCTGACTACACAGACCACTTCTGGGGCTGGCAGAGAGGTTTGCATCCCTGAAGTGCATGGGACAAAACTGAGGTATTACATGAAACAAGGAAAGAGACACACACCATAAGATACCAGGAGATAAAAGAGAGATTAATTTATTCCTGAGATAATCAGGGAAGATATAATGGAGGGAGAAGCATGGCACAGCTTTTTGATGGATCAACAGAATTTCTTCTATTAGATGAGTATGGGAGGATTAAAAAAAAAAACAGCTAATTTTACTGAAAAAATATATATCAAACAATGTGCTTAACTATTTCATAGGTGATACTTATTTAATTTTTACAACCCCATATAGAGTTATTTCTGCTTTTACTATGCCAGTTTTCTAAATGAGAAAAGATCAACTTGGAGAATGAAGGTGCAAAACACACCACTAGAAAATGGTAGAACTAGAATTCAAACCTAGTTTGCATTCTAACATCTAGCTTTTATAAACTACATCTGATTTCATACATAAAACACATATTTAGAAGCTGAGAAAGGAGGTCCCCATGATTCAGTGCAAACAACAGTCCTACATCAATTCATGATTATAAACTCAATTGGCTGTCTAGGCAGGTATCCATAATAATCCATTTCAAACCTCCTGACCTATCAAAAATCAATAAAAGTAAATTTGAAAATCTGTCTTTCTCATCCTGCTGTGTGATCCCAATTACATACTTTGCCTGTCTATCTCCAGCTAAGCTTGTGTAGAAGAGCAAAAGTCAGGATTTTGATGAAACTCTGGGTGTCTTTCCCTTCTCCATTCTTTACCTGTTGCCAAAGAGAGTCCAATGTTCTGGGGATACCGACCCTTTCTATAAATCCAATTTGGTTGTATTCACAAAGATTGAGGCTGCCTTGAAAGGCTTGAAGCATGGGCCATGCTGGTTCACATGTTGCTTGCCAAAAGATTTTAGGTAATTATAGCAGATAATTGGTCTGGCTCCATTGTGCTGTGTGCTGTGCTTAGTCACTCAGCCATGTCTGGCTCTTTCGACACCATAGACTGTAGCCTGCCAAGATACTCTGTCCAGGAGATTCTCCAAGCAAGACTACTAGAGTGGGCCATGCTCTCCTCCAGGGTATCTTCCCAACCCAGGGATAGAACCCAGGTGTCCCATGTTGCAGGTGGATTCTTTACCATCTGAGTCACCAAGGAAGCCCAAGAATACTGGAGTGGGTAGCCTATTCCTTCTCCAGGAGACCTTCCTGACTCAGTTTCCTGCATTGCAGGTGGATTCTTTACCAGCTGAGCTACCAGAAAAACCCCTGGCTCCACTACAGACATTTAATAGTGGGAAAATAAATACTTTAATAGCTTTGGTAATGCTTTTGATGTTGAAACCAAAATCCATAAAAATATTTGGGTACCGTATGCTAAGGGCTGTCAAAGAGAAGAAAAATAGGCAGTCTCTTTGCAATTTCACTGTCACTTACACACTTGCCCATAAAGTGGGATCTGTGCAGCTCAGAATTAACCTACATGAACATTCTTCTAACTTTAAATGGCAAATGCATACAAATGACAGTAATGCTACGGCCATTAGTGCTGATCTCTAGATTGATGAGTCTGTTTCATATCTGTTGCAATTTTTCTGAATACTCAACTTGAATTCTTTTAATGGTTACTTAATTAAAGGGAATTAGAACTTTAGCAGAGCAGCAATTTAATTTTAAAAAATGAGAGAGAAGTGTCACAGTGACATCTTTCATTCATTTTAATGAGAAAATGTATTCTCACCACAGAGAATGTAAAAGAAGAGCTGAAAATAATTTTTCCCAAAAGAAAAGTGGACTATAATAACATGAATCACAAAGTTGCCTCATATTCAGTTGTCATTTAGTCAATGTTATTAACTTGGTTTTATAATAGCTTAAGGGGGTAGATTCTCATAGGGTAATTTAATCAGTAAGAGCAAGTTCCTTAACCCCTGTTATAGCAAATCTCTTCTATTGATTTATAGGGCATGTGTTAAATGAGGAGAAATGCAAAGCAATCATATTGCTGTGTGGAATATCAGGCCTTACACGCAGTTAGTCTCCCCCCCCCCCCCACCACAGTTAGTCTTGACAGCTGGATACTCATGTTCATGTGTTCTTTGCTACATGAGTCTATCCACTAAGAGGTTTTAGGGTATTTCAGATACAGATTCTAAATGCCACACACAATTGTAATTCTAGGATCTTTTCATTTATTGGGGAGCACAATATATACACTTGTGGGTCCGATTTCCCAACTGCACTGACATACGTGGCTATAGCTCGCCTAATGGTATACATCTGGGAAGATGCACTGAGTCAAGGGCTCGAAACGTTTGTTGCTGTCTTCATTTAAAAGATGTTTGAAAATGCATCACATTTTGTTTTTTTAATTAGAATGCCCCAAACTCAAGAATAGACAATATTTGTTCGTTTCTTTTTTAATGTTAATCAAGTTCAGTTGGATAAGAGTAATTTTTATGCCACTGGCAAGAAAAACTTTTCTATTCTTAATCATGTTTGTGCATCTAACAAAATCCAATTAGTAATTCAGTGCTTTTAAACAGAAAAAAAGGCATCACTCCTTGGTGCTGAGAAGCAATGAAAGACAGAAAGAAATAAGGATTGCCAAGGCTTTGTGGCTAAAAGAGAATGCTAGATGGAAAGAAATGAACAAGAAACAAAGTATATCTGGGTCTTCTAGGAATATCCTTTCAAATCCCGTGGGTCATATTAAAGCAAAATCTGTTAGCAATTTCATTTAAATTTATTTAAATGTTTGCTATTCAGTTTCTTCTCTAGCATACTATATATACTAGGAAAAGAATATTTAAGAAAGAAAAGTGTGAAAAAGACCACACATGGATTCACTGCATGTTATGTTTGAAGAAAACCAAGGAGACTAGGTCTGTCTGGAGCAGTTCAGTTCAGTTCAGTTCAGTCACTCAGTTGTGTCCAACTCTTTGCGACCCCATGAATCGCAGCACACCAGGCTTCCCTGTTCATCACCATCTCCCAGAGTTCACTCAGACTCACGTCCACCAAGTCTGTGATGCCATCCAGCCATCTCATCCTCGGTTGTCCCCTTCTCCTCCTGCCCCCAATCCCTCCCAGCATCAGAATCTTTTCCACTGAGTCAACTCTTCTCATGAGGTGGAGAGGAGTGAGCAAAGGAGAACGAGAGATGCTCTTGGGGATAAAGCCAGGGTCCTGGCAATACAAGGCCTGGTAGGAAACTTGAGATTCCTTTTTGATCCTAACTTCTCTAAATATATAAGGATGAGAGATCAAGAAGAGATATTTAATCAGTGGGTGCCACCCTTATTAGGGTTGTCAAAAATACTAAAATATCATTTGCCGTTTATCTGACATTCAAAATTAGCTGTCATTGTTCAGTCACTAAGTCGTGGCCAGCTCTTTGTGACCCCATGGACTGCAGCATGTCAGGCTTCCCTGTCCTTCACTGTCTCCCGGCGTTTGCTCAAATCCATGTCCACTGAGTTGGTGATGCTGTCTAATCATCTTATCTTCTGCCACCCTCTTCTCCTTTTACCCTCATTCTTTCCCAGCATCAGGGCCTTTTCCAATGAGTCGCCTCTTCGAATTAGGTGATCAAAGTATTGTAGCTTCAGCTTCAGCATCAGCTTCAGTCCTTCCAATGAATATTCAGGGTTGATTTCCTTTAGAATTCACTGGCGTGATCTCCTTACAAAATTAACTGGGCATTCTGTTTTGTCTTGTTTTTTTTTTTTTTTTNGCTTGCTGTGCTGGGCACGGCCACTTGGCTTTAATAGGTCCATTTGTACAGAGGTCTCCCGGCCAAGTTCCTAGCTCCTCAGCCACTAGCTCAGTCCCTAAGGCAAGCAAGTTCACACTGCTTATTGTCGCAGAGCAGTGCAACCCCTCTGCCTTAGCCCCGGAGTACAAGGGCAAAGTGAGAAGGAACAGGACAAATGGCGCCCCAGACAGCAGTGGCACCCTCGGCGGCCCTTCCGCTCACCGAAGGGCCTGGTCTGGACCAGGGTGGCCCACTGCAGCCGCGTGGTTGCCAGGGCGCACCTACCTTCTGCAGGATGGTTGTGGCCAGCTCCTCGGTCAGCTCCTCCTTGTGGTCCCGCAGGTAACTGGCCTCATTCTGCTTGTCCTGCAGAGGGAAGAAGAGAAGGTTGTGAGCTGTGGGTGTGTTTGGGGGACTTGGCAATCGATTTCTTGGGAGTCCTGACCACAAGCAGGGGGAGGATGGGCTCAGTTCCAGGATGGCTGCATTATGATGGTGTCCCCACAAGCTGCGCTTTCCCTTGGCAGCCAGGACCCCACCCACAGCGCCTTCCAGACAGACATCGTGGGGGCGGGGCACCCACAGCGCCTTCCAGACAGACATCGTGGGGGCGGGGCACCCACAGCGCCTTCCAGACAGACATCGTGGGGGCGGGGCACCCACAGCGCCTTCCAGACAGACATCGTGGGGGCGGGGCACCCACAGCGCCTTCCAGACAGACATCGTGGGGGCGGGGCACCCACAGCGCCTTCCAGACAGACATCGTGGGGGCGGGGCACCCACAGCGCCTTCCAGACAGACATCGTGGGGGCGGGGCACCCACAGCGCCTTCCAGACAGACATCGTGGGGGCGGGGCACCCACAGCGCCTTCCAGACAGACATCGTGGGGGCGGGGCACCCACAGCGCCTTCCAGACAGACATCGTGGGGGCGGGGCACCCACAGCGCCTTCCAGACAGACATCGTGGGGGCGGGGCACCCACAGCGCCTTCCAGACAGACATCGTGGGGGCGGGGCACCCACAGCGCCTTCCAGACAGACATCGTGGGGGCGGGGCACCCACAGCGCCTTCCAGACAGACATCGTGGGGGCGGGGCACCCACAGCGCCTTCCAGACAGACATCGTGGGGGCGGGGCACCCACAGCGCCTTCCAGACAGACATCGTGGGGGCGGGGCACCCACAGCGCCTTCCAGACAGACATCGTGGGGGCGGGGCACCCACAGCGCCTTCCAGACAGACATCGTGGGGGCGGGGCACCCACAGCGCCTTCCAGACAGACATCGTGGGGGCGGGGCACCCACAGCGCCTTCCAGACAGACATCGTGGGGGCGGGGCACCCACAGCGCCTTCCAGACAGACATCGTGGGGGCGGGGCACCCACAGCGCCTTCCAGACAGACATCGTGGGGGCGGGGCACCCACAGCGCCTTCCAGACAGACATCGTGGGGGCGGGGCACCCACAGCGCCTTCCAGACAGACATCGTGGGGGCGGGGCACCCACAGCGCCTTCCAGACAGACATCGTGGGGGCGGGGCACCCACAGCGCCTTCCAGACAGACATCGTGGGGGCGGGGCACCCACAGCGCCTTCCAGACAGACATCGTGGGGGCGGGGCACCCACAGCGCCTTCCAGACAGACATCGTGGGGGCGGGGCACCCACAGCGCCTTCCAGACAGACATCGTGGGGGCGGGGCACCCACAGCGCCTTCCAGACAGACATCGTGGGGGCGGGGCACCCACAGCGCCTTCCAGACAGACATCGTGGGGGCGGGGCACCCACAGCGCCTTCCAGACAGACATCGTGGGGGCGGGGCACCCACAGCGCCTTCCAGACAGACATCGTGGGGGCGGGGCACCCACAGCGCCTTCCAGACAGACATCGTGGGGGCGGGGCACCCACAGCGCCTTCCAGACAGACATCGTGGGGGCGGGGCACCCACAGCGCCTTCCAGACAGACATCGTGGGGGCGGGGCACCCACAGCGCCTTCCAGACAGACATCGTGGGGGCGGGGCACCCACAGCGCCTTCCAGACAGACATCGTGGGGGCGGGGCACCCACAGCGCCTTCCAGACAGACATCGTGGGGGCGGGGCACCCACAGCGCCTTCCAGACAGACATCGTGGGGGCGGGGCACCCACAGCGCCTTCCAGACAGACATCGTGGGGGCGGGGCACCCACAGCGCCTTCCAGACAGACATCGTGGGGGCGGGGCACCCACAGCGCCTTCCAGACAGACATCGTGGGGGCGGGGCACCCACAGCGCCTTCCAGACAGACATCGTGGGGGCGGGGCACCCACAGCGCCTTCCAGACAGACATCGTGGGGGCGGGGCACCCACAGCGCCTTCCAGACAGACATCGTGGGGGCGGGGCACCCACAGCGCCTTCCAGACAGACATCGTGGGGGCGGGGCACCCACAGCGCCTTCCAGACAGACATCGTGGGGGCGGGGCACCCACAGCGCCTTCCAGACAGACATCGTGGGGGCGGGGCACCCACAGCGCCTTCCAGACAGACATCGTGGGGGCGGGGCACCCACAGCGCCTTCCAGACAGACATCGTGGGGGCGGGGCACCCACAGCGCCTTCCAGACAGACATCGTGGGGGCGGGGCACCCACAGCGCCTTCCAGACAGACATCGTGGGGGCGGGGCATACCAGGCTGTCCCCATAGGCTTCTGCTTTGCAGATGGCTTCCTCAACGGCCTCTTCAGCCACCCGCAGGGCGACAGCCAATGTGTCCATCATGCTGTGTCCTGGACGGGAAACAGAACAGAGACCACTTCTAAAAGGCAAGGACAAGTGAAAGGTCCTTGTGTCAAAGTCATGCGGTGACTAGGACGAGGCTAGGCCATAGGCCTCTTGTGCCCTGGCACTAAGGACAGCTCCAAACATACAAAGTGGCTTAAAGACGACGGACAAAGGGATTAACACAGCAGTTCTTCACCTTCCCTCTCGGATAAAGATTATGCTTTGTTCTGTGTATGTACTGTATCATTTGTAACGATAGGCAGGAAAACTGAAATCTCCTAAGGGCTGTGCTCATGGTTGAATGCAAATACAAAATCCACAAAAGAATTTTTTAGATTCTAAGCCCATGCTATCAATAGCATTGGCCGACATTGCCCAGCTCAACCACCTGCTGGGCCGCAGACCAAGTATCTCGGTTTAACAACGCTGTGTTGCAGATGAACAGCGAAGGGACTCAGCCATACGTATACCATCCAGGCTGCCACAGAACCTTGTTAGAGATGAAATTCGAATTCAGGACTCTCTGTCTCCAAATCCTGTGATGTTTAACCACAAAAGTGAGATAAATACAAACTAACATGATTTTTTAAAATAAAGCTATCATATATCTAGTGAATGTATTTTTTGCATATGGCAACAAAGAGGAGGAAGTGTCCTTAAGCCAAAGGACTTCCACAGGTGACAGAATTCTCTTTGGAGTCAAGTAATTGGAAGAGTTCTGCTTCCTGGAGGTACTAGATTTTTACCTCTTACTTGAAAGTGAGAATTTCTGTCATTCCTCTTATCTTAGTTCACCCCAGAAGCCCAACTCACATGAGGCATAAGATCAGAAGTCTGCAGGGGCTGGTTGCCTATGTCTCCTCTTCCCCTTCTCAACCTCCTTTTTCCATCTATAATCTGCTAGTCAGGCATTACTGAACACATGCAAATCTCCTGAAAGCTGCCTCGGATGCTTTGTAGAAAGCTGCTGCTGCTGCTGCTAAGTCACGTCAGTCGTGTCCGACTCTGTGCGACCCCATAGACGGCAGCCCACCAGGCTCCTCCATCCATGGGATTTTCAAGGCAAGAGTGTTGGAGTGGGTTGCCATTGCCTTCTGCACTTTGTAGAATGAGATAAGGTGTAAATATATCAATTAATTAATTAATCAATCCCTAAATTAAAATACTTAATTCAACCTTCTTAGGCTCCTGAAGACACACATCTGGACAGAAAGTGGCATTTGGCAAACATAATAAATCTCCCAAACCAACCCGAACGTATATGCTATGCATACTAAGTCACTTCAGTCATGTCCAACTCTTTGCGACCCCATAGACTATAGCCCACCAGGCTCCTCTGTCCGTGGGATTCTCCAGGCAAGAGTAATGGAGTGGGTTGCCATTCCCTTAAAACTCCTGGGCATCTTCCCGACCCAGGGATCAAACCAGCATCTATGTCTCCTGGGTTAGCAGGCAAGTTCTTAACCACGAGCACCACCTGGGAAGCCCAAACCAACCCAGTTAAAGTCAAAGCCGTCTAGCCAGGCAGCTGATGAGGACCTTGCAAGCTGGCTGTGAGTCCTGACAGAGACACGCCTAGGGTTCAGCACCCCTCAAGTGTGGCTGAGTGAGGACACGGTTTCCCCAGGGTTTCTATCAGAAGAGCATTAAATTTAAGCTGTCACCACACTCAGTGCCCCCTGGAGACAGACACCGTATCGCCCATCTCTAAGTGATGCCCTACAAATTCTTGTTGATTCAAAGTGCACCATGACCTCCCCAGTGCTAGGCCCCGAGGGCCCCAGTGATGCCCCAGTAAACACCAGCCGAGTCCACACTCTCTGATCAGACACATATGTAACAGCTAAGAAGCGCGTGGAGACCCTGTGACGGGGACAGTCACCAGCTTCCATAGAGCCCTGGAAGGAAGGAGCGTGGAGATGTTAGAAAGGCTCTGGAGGCCACATTTAAGCTTTGGCACGAGGTGGAGCGGAGTGCTGAAGATGCTTGGTCCGAAAGCGAAGGCTCGCGTCAGTTTCAGTGATAACTGGCGGGGTGTGGAGGGAGGATAAGAGGGCAGAGGCAGAGTGGCCGAAGTTTAGAGGACCAGTTAGGCAGAGGGATGGTTACTTCTGTGTGTCAACTTGGTAAAGCTACAGCTGCTGCTGCTGCTAAGTCACTTCAGTCGTGTCTGACTCTGTGCGACCCCATAGACGACAGCCCACCAGGCTCCCCCGTCCCTGGGATTCTCCAGGCAAGAGCACTGGAGTGGGCTGCCATTTGCACCGGCTGTTTAATCAAACACTAACCGAGGTGTTGCTATGACAGTTTCTGTAGGTGTGGTTCACATGGTGGTAACAGTAGTTGACTTTGGGTAAAGGATATTACCCTTGAAAATATCAGTAGGCCCCATCCCATCACTTGGAAGGCTGTAAGAGCAAACACAGAGGCTTCCCAGAGAAGAAATCCTGCCTTAAGACTTGAGGATCAACTCCTAATAGAGTTTCTGGGCTGCTGACCTATTCTATAGATTTTGGGCTTGCCAGGCCCCACAACTGTGTGACCCAAGTCCTTGAAGTGAACCTCTTTGTATGTGTGCATGTGTGTTACGTGTACATATCCTATTGGTTTTGTTACTCCGGAGAACTCTGGCTGATTTAAATGTCACTGAAATTAATATTTGTATAGGAATGTTGAGGGCAGGAAGGTGCTCAGGCCATGGACCTTGGGATAGAAAGAAAAGAACAGGATTGCAAACAGAACTTGGGTGACTGGGTGGAAGTAGGGACAGGGATTGAGGGAAAGGTTAAGTCTTGATGGTGGACTTAACTGGCTGAGGAGCTTGATTAGGATACGCTGAGGGGCTGCAGCTACTCAGGATCCCTGGAGGAGCTACAGCTCCTGATGGTCAAGCATCAGAACTCTGAGTCTAGAGCTCTGGGGCTGAAGTGAGAGCTAGGCATTCAGACGGAGGTGCGCCACGGTCACGTGTCAGCCCAGGGAGAAGATTCAAGCAGGAAGGATGAGAGAGGACCAGACTTTCATGAGAAGGTGCCCAAGGAGAGAGCAGGGTGAGTGCAGAAGCTGTGGGGGGCACGCCACAGAAGCAGGGGGACTAGGAGGCACCAGTTCCCAAGGCCCAGCACTTCAGGGAAGCAGCTGCAGTGTTGGAGGAGGTTTTATTTGTAATTAGAAGACGTCTGTTTTGCTTTTAATCTCTGTTCTAAGGGAACGATTATATTGGTATAAAAAGTCAAAGTCAATCCATAAATGGTACATTATTTCTAAGAATATTTCAATATGAATCGCACAAGAGAGTGTGTTGATTGTTATATTCTAACTCCAGAAAAACACACACTCTAAAAGTGAGGTGAAAGTTGCTCAGTCATGTCCAGCTCTTTTCACCCCCCACAGACTGTAGCCAGCCAGCCTCCTCTGTTCATGGAATTCTCCAGGCAAGAATATTGGGGTGGGTTGCCACTCCCTTCCTGACGGGATCTTCCCAACCCAGGGCCTGAACTCAGGTCTCTTGCATTGCAGGCAGATTCTTTACTGCCTGGGCACCGGAGAAGCCCAAAACACACACCAGGTGATCGTTAAGTACCTTGTGGTTGGTAGGGAATGCACTTCTCTAGGTTACACCTTAGATACATTCAACTATTTTGATGATGGATTCACACAAATGGCAATAAAAGAAGACCCAGGGAGATGCTCACACAGAATAACAGAGTTCCATCAGTGGTCCCCATGCAATGAGGGACCTGACGGTCTGAAGGCGTTTCCAGTCCTCCACCCTCCCATTAGGTGTAAACCCATCAGCAGCCTTACCTTCTGACTGCCTATAAAATGTTGAGTCACTGCCTGAGACACTTCCTTCGTTCTCCAGGTTTGCCTCAAAAAAGTTTCCTCCTGAGAGAGAAGGAGAGAGGATATAAGATTACTCACGGTGTTCAGTGGGCCTGGTGCACTGCGCTACTGCACTGGCAGACCACCATTACCCACTGTGATTGTTGGCCTTGCAAATAGGCTTAGGGAATCCCTGGGTGTTTAGGCAATAAATTTAGGGAATTACTAGGTTCCACAATAAGCTACAGATTTTGACCAGTCACATTTTTTTCTTTCTCCTATTAATTCCTCATGTAGCATCACTTCCATCCTCAACTTTCTTCCAGAGCCTTCTTTGGAGGCAGTGTGGAATCAAACGTGAAACAAAAGATTGAAGTCTGAGAGATATGAGGTCATTTCCTGGATCTGCAAGGGACTAGTTGTGTAACCTTGATCAAGTTACTTAACCACTCAAACACTTGGTCTCCTTACTGGAAAAGCTGTGGTAATGACAGAATTCTCCTCGTGATGAGTGAGGAGACACTGCATGCCTGGTCTTTAGCTACTGTCCATGGCATCAGTCTACACGGTTGCCTTTAGCCAGTGAGTCAACCCTCATTAGCAGTTAGGGGAAAGAAACCCAGAGCAAAACAGAGTAAGCCTCAGCATTTGCTCTTTTAAGGCCCACTGCCTCTTCTCCGGTCTTCTGTCTGTCGAATGCACCCTCTAGTGTCTTAGTTCCAGGCTGGAAAGCGCAGTTGGCTAAGCCCTTTTTCAGTTGGGGATTTACCATCTGTATTCGCATATTAACTCATCAGATGAGATCTCCGAAGGTGTGAGGTGTGTGTCACAGCTCTTTCCTTTTAAAATTACTATATTGTATCCCCAGTGCCCACAACAGCATGGAGATAGCAGGAGCTCAAAAAAATTCTTGAATTGGATGCTGGTGGAAAACACTGACAGAAAGAAGAGATAAACGTGGGTCTACATGTCTTAGCTCGAAAGGGGGAAATGCTATTGATTCCAAGTCAAACTAAGCAGTGGATCTTTGATATAAATAATACAGCCTGTGCTTCCCTGACTGGGCTGCCTGGGGCTCTGGTGTGGAAACTCTGAGGGTGACTGCCACAGGTTCCTGCCGCGGGGTCAGGGGATGTAACCTTTGTGAGACAGGGCATTAGTGCGTGGCCTGCCAGTGACTGTGTCCGACCAGGTACCATTGTCTGTGTTTGTGTTTTTTGACCAGCCTTTCAAAAGAGCCGAAGTCACTTATTCTAGCTCTGTGACCACAGGAAGTGACTTTATCTTCCTGTGTCTCTATCTCCTCGTTTATAAAATAAGCCTTTAGGATACGTCATCACCTCAATTCTCAGACTACACAGCTAAGTGCAAATGTTTCACTTTGGCTTGGCTGCATCCAGCATTCATTCATTCATCAAGCAAATATTCCATGGGGACCTAGTAGATGCTTGGCCCTGGGCTGGATGTTAGAGTGATTGGTGAGCAAAGCCAGAAAACTTCACTGCCCTGACAAGTGGTGGATGAGCATTCAATAACCGAAGATTTATATAAATAGATATAAAGCTATAGGTATGTTGAATGCTGTGACTGGGTGGTTCACACAATAGGGCAGGGGAGATTGACCTAGATGGTGAGTGACCAGTCAAAGGGGTGTGTGTGTGGGGGGGGGTTCCAGGGCAGAGCAAACAGCCTGCATGGGGACAGGCGGCAGGGACAGCAGGGTGCACCTGAAGACCTGAAGCAGAGGCTGTGTGGCAGCCTGGCTGAGATGGGCTGGGGAGAGACCATGCAGGTCACGGTGCCAACATCAGTGTTCTGACCTTTGTCCCAACTTGAAGCCACCTGAAGCCAGAAAAGCCTGCAGAGGGATGATCTGGTCAGGTGTATGCTTCTAAAGGTGCATGCCGGCTGCTGTGTGAGGACTGCTTGGAGGAGGGAGAGGGTGAGTGTCTAGAGAGGAAGTGGGGAGTGCAGCCCGCCCTATGGAGTGTCCCTGTGATGGGAAAGAGGGTGGCAGGGCAGAAGCAGAGGAGAATGTGCAGCCCAGGAAGGGCTCAGGAGACAGGAGAGACTGGCATGATCTCAGATCAACAGGGAGAAACCAGTTAAGGGAGAGGCTGAAAGGCAAGATGGAAGGGCTGAGTGGCCTTGAGCCCTTCGTGGAAAGTGGCAGAGACTGGATGTGGGGGTGTGCTGGTACACCGTCTCCCCCATGAAGGAGGCAGCGAAGCTGTGTCCTGAGACAACATGGAGGGCAGTGGGGAGTGTGAGGAAGGGGGCGATCTGAAAACATCCTTGGGAAACTGCGCCGACCAGGACAGGCTCTGGGTTTGCGTTATTATAAACTTTCTCGCACAACGACTCTCCCTGGGTCCCTTTACATTCATAAGTGGGAGCTTCTGTGTGTCATTTAGGATGATGGGATTATTCCAAGGGCAGAAAGTGACTAAACTGTTCTGGAACCTGAACACAGCAGCCAGGTACCAAGTCAGAGCTTTCATGAGCTGGAGGAACCTCCGACTTCACACAACGCAGTGTTTTTAAGAGTCAGTGTTTGTCCGTCAAATCCCAGGTGAAGGATGTCATAGACCCTTCCCAGAATCATATCAAAAATAGATATATCATACTAATAAATAGAAGTAGGATTTGTTTTCCCCATTTTATCTAAAACTAAATAAACGGGCTTCCCTGGTGGCTCAGTGGTAAAGAATCTGCCTGCCCGTGCAGGAGATGCAGGAGACATAGGTTTGATTCCTGGATCAAGAAGATCCCCTGGAGGAGGAAATAGCAACCCACTCCAGTATTCTTGCCTGGGAAATTCCACAGACAGAAGAGTGTGGTGAGCTATAGTCCATGGGGCCGCAAAAGAGTCAGACACAGCTTAGCAACTAAACAACAACTAAATAAACATATATATTTATCAAATTGTCTAGGGATTGAGTATATTAATAAGGGCTACGAGATCCAACCAGTCCATTCTGAAGGAGATCAACCCTGGGATTTCTTTGGAAGAAATGATGCTAAAGCTGAAACTCCAGTACTTTGGCCACCTCATGTGAAGAGTTGACTCATTGGAAAAGACTCTGATGCTGGGAGGGATTGGGGGCAGGAGGAGAAGGGGACAATCAACGATGAGATGGCTGGATGGCATCACTGACTCGATGGACGCGAGTCTGAGTGAACTCCGGGAGTTGGTGATGGACAGGGAGGCCTGGCGTGCTGTGATTCATGGGGTCGCAAAGAGTCAGACACGACTGAGCGACTGGATTGAACTGAACTGAACTGACTTTCATCTTAGAATAGCTGATTTTGTTTTTGTTTTTCCCCTTTTGGTTGCACAGCATGCAGGATCTTAGGCATGCATGATCTCCTTGGCAGTGAGAGTATGCAGTCAACTGCTGGGGAACTCTCAAGAATAAATGTTAAAGATATCATGCTGAGGGACCTCCCTGGCAGCCCAGTGGGTTAGACTGTCTTCCAATGCAGGGGGTGCGGGTTTGATCCCTGGTTGGGGAGCTAAGGCTTCACATGCCTCATGGCCAAAAAAAAACAAAACATAAAACAGAAACAGTATTTTAAAAAATTCAATAAAGACTTTAAAAATGGTCCACATTAAAAAAAACTTTAGAAAAAGTCATGCTTAATCTATCAGGTAAATCACATTGAGCATGCATTCCCATTGGACATTGTATTTTTTATAAATCTATTTACTTATTTCTCTGACTTCTCCACTGCAAAGTTGGCTCTGAGATGGCCAGGTTTTGCCCATCTTGTCACCCCCAGGTTTCTAACCAGGCACTCACTAAATGTTTACTGGACTTCCCTTTAGGTCCAATGATTAAGACTCCATGCTTTCAATGTAGAAGACACAGGTTTCATCCCCGGTCAAAGAACTAAGGTCCCACATGCCTTGCGGCCTTCTAAAAATGTTTACTGAAGGTATGAATACATCTAGGATTTATCTGAAAACAAATGGGTCGTCAGTTAGGCCTAATCTGGTCACCAGGGCTTGGGACAGATGGTCATGCAAGGGTACATGTGATGGGTGATCTGTAAGATTCTGTGAACTCAATGAATCTTCAATGGACTGATTGCTTTTATGGCAAACTACACTGGTCCATGAAGTGGAGCTATTCCATAGATAAAAGAAATTTTCTGCTGAGAGTCCTGAAACAGAGCACCGGTCTTACACCCTGTGGATTATGTTCTGACAGTCGATATTCTAGATACCCTCAGGTGGAGCTGAAGACGGAACCATCTTATTCAGAACCTCCAGCTAAGGTTCTCAAGGCTTGGCTGCATCTTAAAATAACCCGGAGAGTTTTTTAAAAAGTATCTGTACTGGGCCCACCTCCAGAAATTTGGAAGTAATTGGCTGGGGGTGGAAAACGACTCTAGTGCTGCGAGTTTTTTTTCAGTTCCCGAGGTGATTCTAAAGTGTAGTCAGGGTTGAGGATGGCAGATGACAAGCACATTAAGGTGTTGGGTGGTAGGTAGAAGCCAATGCTGATGACTTCACAGTCGTCTAATGTAACGAGGAAGCCACTCACGCACTGGGAGATTTCTCCAAACTTGAGGTATACGTAACTCAATTTTCTAGGTGCTAGGTAGAACCAACCTCACTGTTTTATGATCACGACTTTACAGATTTGAGTACCATCTCGTAAACTATCTCCTGCCTGCTTGTCTTCATACTGATCAAGAGGAAATCTTAGTTTAAATGGAGATACAGATCAAATCAAAGTAACTGATTCCAGTACTTCTATGAAATGTCCTGGTACCTACAAAGTGCTTTTAAGCCTGAATTGTGCAATACTGAGGACCTAAAAGGTATCAGCCACTGGACCATACTTTTGAAACACAGAGATAAAGGAAGCTATAGCCTCTGCCAGGTCCAGCAGGAGAGCAGCTTTGTAAACCATCCCCTGAATGCAATGTGGTCAGTGGGGTGATTAAGGCCCAGATGAAAGAAGTGGCGAATCACAGAGGCTCCAGGACCTAAATGTGCTTCAATAGTGGCAGAGTTATTCCCAGCAAATGATTCGCCTTTGAAAATAACACTTGAACATTTCAAAGCCTCTGGCTGGCCCACTTGGAATTCGCATCCCCCGGCTCCATCTGTGGGGCCCAAGGGAGAAACAGGACGAGATCGCTGTTGTGCTCTGTTTATAGGATTCTCCAAATGTGCTGGCTCCACCCCTCCTGCTCATTTTGCATGAAGCAGTAGAGAACACCCTTGAGATTTGAATGTGGTGACATGTAAGACAGAACATGAAGCAGACCTGAGGACGAACAAGAAAGAAAAATGGGATGCAAATGATGAGCCAGTGCAACTCTGGAACTTTCTTGACATATATCTCTTTGGGCTGAGACCCTACTGTTAGCATGATTACTTTTAAGCTTCATTTCTTTTCTTTTGGTCTTTGTTCCTTGAGAAATGTTTTTAGAAAAATCAGCAAAGAGAAGATTGAAAATAAATATGTGGAATTCTTCAGCCCTGCTCTCTTAGCTACAGGCTTCCTGAGTGGTTTGAAAGACACAGTAACAGCTACCACAAAGGCCCTAATGATTCTCCGTGTTTAATGCTTCCTCTCTATTTCCCGCTCATCTCAGTGGCTGGCGTATTTTTAGATAAGACACGACCAAAGTCTTTATTGACAGCACAGCAATGTAAGATAACGATGATGAAAAAGCTCCAAATGAGATGGATGCGATATTTTTCTTCCCTCTTTCTCACGGATAAAAAGCGTTTACCTGTGTCAGCAAAGTTATGGAAAAATCTGCTTCAAGACAGAAAAAAAACAGCCTTGTGTGGGGAAGACATGCTGTTCATATTCTGACAACCATTGCTTTCCACTGGCTGGTCTATTAGGAGTAAATAAATCCTTTCTGTCTGTTTATCCTGTTTATCCTTCCTTCCAAGGTGTCCCTCCTTCATTCCTTTTCTGACTGTCCCATGACATCAAATTCTGGGCCTGGTTGGTACAAAATTTTGGGGTAGGATGGAAGTGGGGGGGAGGGGCACATATCCTCTGAGAGCAGACCTAGTCTACATGACCAAACCAAGATGACTTTCCAGTGTTTTAATCTTTAGGGGAAAATGGTCAGGGATCTTTCATTTCTAGGGATTTGGAATGAAAATGTCCACAGTATGCAGAAACACTTCGGTCCTCGCAACAGCTCACATAGCCAGCCCAGTGGAGATGCCAAAATCACAGGACTTAAAACTTAGAAGTTATGGGACTTCCCTGATGGGCCAGTGATTAAGAATCAGCCTTCCAAACCATCACAATACTGTAAAGTAATTATCCTCCAATTAAAATTAATTAATTAATTTCAAAAAGAATCCACCTTCCAATGCAGGGTACATGGGTTCAATACCTGGTTGGTGAATGAACACCATGTGCCTGAACTATGTGTCCATGTGCTCTGGAGCATGAGGGCTGAAAGCATGCCACAACTAAGACTGACACAGTCAAACAAATACATTTTTTTTAAAGTAAATAAATATTTTTAAAAAAACGTAGAATCTTTGGTATATGCCCTTGTATTTCCACTCCGTACCAGAGTCAGGTATTTAAGCCACTTTCTGTGTCCCAAGTGAGTAGGTCATAGTGTATGGGGCCTCCAAGCCAGGCCTCCTTCTATCCCACCGGCCCCCCAAGGACCCCTAGGATGGCAGGCAGCCAGCGTACCCACGATGTCAAAGCAGACTCCACTCTCGAGCCGGTGTTTCCTGTACAAGTTCTTCAAGACCTTGGCGCTGCCAAAGCGTTTGAAGCGACTCTTCACGTTATTGTAGAACCATTCCAGAGACTGGGTCCTGAGCACCCTGAGGACAACACAGAAAATCAGAATTAAAGGAGAGAATTAGGAAACAAGGAATTGCAAAAGCTGCCACAATACTTTGCAAGCTCCTTCCGTCAAGACTTAGAGCTTTCTTCTCTGCTCCATGGATCTGGGCTGGCCCTGTGACTTGCTCTGACCACAGAGACTCGTGGAAGCGGTGCTGTGCAAGTCCAGAGCCTGCCAGCTTTCTCCCTTGCTGCTCCTGGACCGCCCTGCAACTCACTGCCATGTGAACAAGCCCAAAATAGCCCTTGGGATGACGAGAGACACTCGGCCTGATCACCCTTCTTGCCCCAGCCAATAGCTTGGACAGGAGAGCAAGGCCACTGACTACTGGCTGGCTGGAGATGCATTGAGTGAGCCTAAGTAAGACAAACAGGAGAACCGTGCACCTGAGTCCATCCGAAGAGCAAGCGGATAAATACTTGCTATTTGGAGCCACTAGCTGACACATCTGTTTAGTAGCTAGCAGGCTTTATATTTGGTATTCTTACTGCATTAACAACATTTCTAGTTCAGCTTGGGAAGATAAAAGAGCACAAGTGAGACCCTGGGCTCTATGGCAAAATTCTGCAGCCTCTTACTCATTCAGCCTGAAGCACTACGGGAAAGAGGTTTCCTGGTCAGCGCTATCACACTTGATATGAAACGCTGACGCGATTCTTCTCTTCATTGCCTGATGAGAACAAGTTGCTGAACCCCTCCCATTTTAAGAATAGCTTTTGTTATTTTTCTTATTATGAGTGGAAATAATGCATAAACTCATTTTAAAAGCTCAGAGAAGCAAGATGAATATAAATGCTTCTAATTCAGTGGAAGAACAAGCACATGTTTAGCTGCCCTTCTTCCCCAGATGCCAGTGAAATGGGAGAAGACGTCCAAAGGGAAAGAAATTTGTAGAAATGAAGAGTGGAGCGTGGAGGAGAATCAGAGATTCTGACAGATTTCTGGAAAGTTCTAAGTGAGCGATAGCATAAAGGGAACAGAGAATGTTGTCCTGCAAAACATTCAGAAGGACTGGGACTCACAGACCAGGAGGTCAAATTTAATGTTGATTGGTGAATACTCATTGGTAAAAAAGAATGAAATCTGCACAATATGGCCTGCCAATACAGGAGACATAAGAGACGCGAGTTCGATCCCTGGGTCAGGAAGATCCCCTGGAGGAGGGCATGGCAACCCACTCCAGTATTCTTGCTTGGTGAATCCCATGGACAGAGGAGCCTGGCAGACCACAGTTTATATGGTCACAAAGCATCAGACAAGACTGAGCGACTGAGCCCACACGCACACAGCAATATGGGTGGGCTGGGAGGGCACCATGCTGAGGGAAACGAGTCAGACAGAGAAAGACAAATGCTGTATGGTATCACTTATATGTGGAAGCAAAAAAAAAGACAATAAACCAGTGAATAAAACAAAATAGGAGCTAGCTGACTCAGAAAGAACAAAGTTGGTTGGTGCAGAGAGCAGGACTGGATGATGAGACGGCACTCACAAAGCTAGTTTAGTCGCTGTGTTGATGCCGCTGAGGGCTCTGGGCCCCCATCCTTGTTCCCAGACTGATAGTTGGTCCAAAGACGCTTGGCTCTAGTCAAAGATGGAAAGCAGTTCTCTAATAAAATTGAACAGTCTGCTTGAGGGGGTTACCACCTGGCGGTAAAGCCCTCCCTGTTCAGCACTGGGGGGGGCCCCACCTGCCGGCCTACCAGGCACCGTCCGTGTACCCCAGAGCCGAGCCTGCCAGCTCCACAGACTCGGAGCTCTCTGCACCAGTGTCCCCTCCTTGGGAGGCCCTCCCTGACCCCCTAAAAACCACCGCCACCGTGTCAACACGTCTATCCTCTTCCTCCCATTTTCTCTCCCCAAATTTCTAGGGTGCTTCTCTGTACCTGATGTTTAATTTTATATAATTATTTATAAGACAATCAGTACCTTAATATGCTAATTAATAATTATTAAAATTGTTTATTATCTATTTTCTATTTCCAGCAGAACATACGCTCATGGAAAATGGGCTTTTTTCCCACTGCAGTGTACCTAATAGACACTCAATAACATCTTGTGATGGAGGGACAGTTTTAAATTTATTTTTTTCACTTAATATTCCTGATGGGCTTTAATGTTGTTGAAGAGTCTTCCCCACAGCATTTTTAGTAGCCCCAGAATTCACCATAGTATGAACATAGCATTTTATGTCACTAATCTCTTGTCTCTGGACATTGAATTTGCCCATTTCGTTTGCTATCAAAAGCAATTCTGTGATGCATATGTTGGCAGCTAAACGATCAACATATCTACAGTTGTGGGTTCTCGAAGTAGAATTGCTGGGTTCAAACATGTCGGTCTTCCAGAAAGTTTGTACCAATGTCACTCTTCATCTGCTTTTGAAGTCCTCAAATTGGGGTGAGGTGTGAACCCCAAGAAACCCCTGATGGAGTGGCCAGTTTTTCCATGGAAAAGCTCATGTCTGAACCCCAAGTAAAGCACAGGAAGCAAGACAAAAGGGCCGAGAACAAGCATCATCGCCTCCACTCTGGCTTGGTGGACAAGCGAGCAAACAGAGACTCGTCTTCCCCGAGGGAGGGAGGCAGCTGTAAATGGCAGAATGCACCAAAGGTGTCATCCTTTT
This sequence comes from Neotragus pygmaeus, assembly GCA_006410875.1. Taxonomy (NCBI): domain Eukaryota; kingdom Metazoa; phylum Chordata; class Mammalia; order Artiodactyla; family Bovidae; genus Neotragus; species Neotragus pygmaeus. The sequence goes on along the minus strand of SJYV01012696.1, from coordinate 275,793 downwards.
ACATAAAACTGCACTATATCATCAGTATCGTTACTATTAACAAAGTGAACACCATTATGTGAGAGCTTGCTCTATGTTGGGCACTGTGCCAAAAGCTTCCGTTTGACTCACTATGAAATCCTCATGGGCGCTACTGGCCCAGACCCCGACATTTATTGCCCATTGGTTATAAGCAAATTACTTAATCCCCTAAGCCTCATGGGATCCTTCAGCTCCACCATCTCCCACCTCTCCCTCCTCCAGTCAGTAACTTCTTGCTTGTTCGCTGGATGCCAGCCCCTGACTGCCAGCTGTTGTACTGTACTACTGTACTTTTCAAGATTGTTGTTGTCATTCAGTTGTGTTCGACTCTTTGTGACCCCATGGACTGCAGCACGCCAGGCTTCCCTGTCCTTCACTATCTCCTGGAGTTTGCTCAACTCATGTCCATTGAGTCGGCGATGGCCTATACGTTAATACTAACAATATTTTCTTTATTTTATGTGCTTATTTTTTTAATGTATTATTTGTATTAAAAGTATTTTTTTTTCTTTTTTTGATTAAAAATGCGTTTGGCTGCATTGGGTCTTAGTTGTGGCATGTGAGATCTTCATTGCGTCCTGGAAGATCTCTCATTGCGGTGCATAGCTCTCTCTCTAGTTGTGGCACACAGGCTCAGTGGTTGTGGCACGCAGGCTTTGTTGCTTCATGGCACGTGGGATCTTAGTTCCCAGACCAGGGATCAAACCTGTGTCCCCTGCATTGCAAGGCAGATTCTTAACCATTGGCCCACCAGGGAAGTCCCTTGTGTGAAAAGTATTAAAAACCTATTACAGTACAATACTATTATAGCCAGTTGTGTTAGCTGTACCGAGGCTAACTTGGTTGGAACAAACTGGACTTACAAACACACTCTCAGAATGGAACTTGTTCTTATGTAGGGGATTTACTGTACTTCAAGTGCATCATAGGATGAGCTCTCCGTTCCCTGGTTATACCAAAACTCTATAGCATTTAGAAACACTTTGATGAGACGGAAACTGGAATGCCTCTGCTTGCTCAAGTCAGAGAGGGCAATCAGGTCACTGCCTGGGCTGCTGGAAGGTGGGAGGATGAGAGGTACTGAATCCTTAGAGAATGACCAGCAAACCTACAGCCTCATTTGGAGACGAGAAAGCTTTTCCATAGAACCGATGCATTTTAGATTATGTTTTGACTTCGAGTTAATGTGGAGAGCTTCTCTGGAAGCCCCAGGGAATGCTCAGTCATGATTACCTTCATTTGCTATTACTGCTTTTATTTCACTTATTTTAAAATTCACGGCTCAGAGGAAACTCACAGGATACGCACAGCTCACAGGGCAGAGGCGTGGGGAGAAGGCTGTGGGGACACCCGCACCCAGGATGGACCGGCTGAGTGCTGCAGGGTCCCAGCCCACTCTCACACCTCCAGCTGCCTCCTGAATAGAGGCGGCTTCGGGCAAGGGTAGACGAGAAGGGAAGAGCCCGGTGTCAGGGTCCCACTGGGACAAGACGTATCTGGGCGTGAATTCCTTCCTGTGTTCACTCACTCGTTCTTCCATTCCTCACTGCTTATTGAGTGCTCTGTGGGCAGGCACGAGGCTGCCATATGCTGCCAGGTATGGGAAGCGGCAAAACCGATAAAGCTCGTACCCAACAGTGCCATCAGACTAGTCTCTTCAGTGAGTGCCAGAGGCATCATGCCATGGAACCAAGAGTCAAGCCACAGGCATCTCCAGAATGGCTGACAAGCACTGGGTTCTGGATCATTCCCGCAGAGGTGTGAGAACAGAGTCCATTCTGCTGTATGGCTCAGGCATTATTTTCTGGACTTAAAACATTGAAGTATAGTTGATGAATAACAGTGTGTTAGTTTCAGATGTACAGCAAAGCGTTTCAGTGGTAAACACACGCACACATAAATATATATGTATATTATTTTTTAGATTCTTTTTCACTATGATTTATTACAAAATATTCAGAACAGTTCCCTGTGCTATACAGTAGATCCTTGTTGTTTATCTATCTTATATGTATTAGTATCTGTTAATACCAAATTCCTAATATATTCTGCTCCCTCTCCTTTCCCCTTTGGTAGCCGTACATTTGTTTTCTATGAGTCTGTTTCTGTTTTGTAAATAAGTTCATTCGTATCACATTTTAGATTCCACACGTAAGCTATATCATGTGATAGTTGTCTTGCTCTGTCTGACTTCCTTCACCTCATATGATAATCTCTAGGTCCATGCATGTTGCTCCTAATGGCCTTGCTTCATTCTTTTTTATGAATAAGCAGTATTCCATTGTTCCACACCTTCCGACACAGACCACATCTTTTTTATCCATACATCTGTTGATGGGCATTTAGGTTGCTTCCGTGTCTTGCCTATTGTGGATAGGGCTGCTATGAACGCTGGGCTGCATGTATCTTTTTGAATTAGAGTTTTCATCTTTTCCAGATATACCAGGCATTTTCTTTAATGACACCCGAACTGCCCTTTCTCACTGCAGTAAACACAGGAGAGGTGCCTTAGGAAGGACAGGGAGCCATAGTGCTGATGATGAGATTTATGGTGAAAAACTTTCCAAGTGGAAACTGTACAGAGGGACCCTGCTTTATTTCTCTGGCTTATTTTTTAAATGATCCCAATTTGTCCCTAAGGATGACCATACAAAGGTTCTTAGTCCTGAGCAGTTTCACAATCTAACCCCGATAATTTCTCTCAACACTGCTGCTGCTGCTAAGTCACTTCAGTCATGTCTGACTCTGTGCGACCCCATAGACGGCAGCCCACTAGGCTCCCCCGTCCCTGGGATTCTCCAGGCAAGAACATTGGAGTGGGTTGCCATTTCTTTCTCCAATGCGTGAAAGTGAAAAGTGAAAGTGAAGTCGCTCAGTCGTGCCCGACTCTTACCGACCCCATGGACTGCAGCCTACCAGGCTCCTCCGTCCATGGGATTTTCCAGGCAAGAGCACTGGAGTGGATTGCCATTACCTTCTCCCCTCTCAACACTAAAGCTTTAAAAATGTCAACAGCCAAGGCTTCAAAATTCACCAATCACAACATAGTGGGAATTGATGACATTTAGCCCTTGGAACTACAGTTGGTTTGTCTGTAAAATAATGGTCATCCAACTAGGGGATACAGGAAGAGGATCAGGTTTGGAGGGAAGGTGGTGAGTTCAGTCGGGACACCTATATGTGGGGTGCCCCCATCCCCAGGTGGCAGTGCCTAGTGCTCAATGGGTGTGCTGGTCTGTAGATGGAAATCTGGACCAGAACAATGGATTCGGTGGTCTTTGGTCCACAGGCAGCACTGAAACCAAAAATTGGGGTTAAGAGAGGTATCAATAATCATTATCTCTATTTTACAGAGAAAATGGAAACAAGTAACTTGTTAGTCACTGACTGAACTAAGAGCAAATCAGGGAACAGACTGTAGACCTCATTACTGGGTCAGAGCCTTGACATCTGCTTGGCTTACTTTCCTTCCAGAACCTCTAGTTAGCATTCTTACTGCAAATGATGGCTTTTGCGTCAAAGTTTAAGCAAATAGAAAGCCCCAGGGATCAAGAATTCAGAAGGAAACGTAAAATCATTGTATCATTTCCCCCCCAAACAACCTACTTATCATTCTGTGGATACTAAACACTTCAAGTCACTTGTTTGTATAAGCAGTTTGTTAATTTTTTTCTGTGACATGAATAAACTTATAAACATGGTGCATTCTCATCAGAAGACAGACTGGAAATTGCATCACAAGAGCAGCGCTGAAATTACAACCCCAGGAATGCCAGACTGATTTCAGCTCATTAGACAAAATAACAGGATTGTGAAGAGGAAGGAACTGCCTACGCCAGACTGCTGGGATCCTGCTGTGGGTGATGAAGCAAGGCCGCCTTGGCCCTCATGTCCGGCTCGGCAGGTGCTGTGCACACCGATGGGGGAGGGTCCTATGGATCTGCCTACCTCCTGCACAGTCCTCAGATCAACTGTGTGGGCACCGTACGGAGCCTCGATAAAAATGGCACTCCCAGCCCTCTGCTCTCACCGAGACCAGTGGAATCAAACGGCACTTTAGCAAGATTCCCAGGTGGTTGCTAGGTCCGCCAAAGCTTAATAAGCACTGGCCCAGTGAAATTAGCTCAGTGTTTTCTGAGTCCACATATGGTTTTTGTTTTGTTGTTACTCTTGACCACAATCCACTTAGGTAGGGCAAGTCGTCTCTCTCAACAGCTGACTTGCCTCCCTCCTTCTTATTTTCCTGGGCTTCCCTGGTGGTTCAGACAGTAAAGAATCACCTGCAATGCAGGAGACCCAGGTTTGATCCCGGAATTGGGAAGATCCTCTGGAAGAAGGCAAGGCAACCCACCCCAGTATTCTTCCCTGGGGAATTCCATGGACAGAGGAACCTGGTGGGTTACAGTCCATGGGATCACAAAGAGTCAGACATGCCTGAGTGACTACCGCTTTCACTTGCTTTTCCTGCTTTCCAAGGAAAAAGAACTGAACTGGGTGATAAAAAGTTTGGAAGAGGAATAGAATAATTACAGTGGTAATCCCGATTTCAGCTGCTTTCACTACAGAAATAAATAAAATGCCCAAAATACTGATGAGCCAAGTTCAAGTCATTATATCAAGCCAAGTTGCCCAAACAAACTACAACAGTCTAAATTGATAATGATGAACTAACATTACTTAGTAAGAATTAAGAAGCACAGCAATTAAAATCCATGACCAACTCAAGAGGACCCTGATGATGTGTGGACAACAAAGCATCTCTCCTAAACAGCCATGATCTGTGAGCTCTGCCTCACAGAATACAGACTGAGAAGATTCAGCACCAACAACACACTGAATGGACGTAAAAGAGAGAAAAGTCTGGGTCTTTCAAATAGACAGACTCTAATACAGGCAGTTGGTTACACAGATGACGAAACCACTGAGACTCCCAAGAGAGGGTGGTGAGGCATGCCAGAGGCTAGCAGCGGGGAAGCAGCGACCACCCCAGGGCCAGAGGGGCCAGGGAAGAGGCGGGATTGCTGGAAGGAGCATCCTGGAGCCAGGAGGTGGGGCCACAAAGGAGATGCAGCTGCTGCAGAGATGCTGCCCGAGGCAGAGACACCGATGCACTATCTTCCCTCTTCCTCCCACCCTTTCAGGGAGTGAGGAAACAGTCATTAAACTAAGTTCTATTATAAAAAGACCGTTAGAGAAAACTCTAAGGAAGTGAAAATCGAAGAGCCACTGCTCCTGCTATGTAGACCACGATACAGGATTGGGACCAGTAACCGACATCAACCTGCACCTCGGCGGCTTGCCACATGTCTTCTAAGACTGCAGACGTCCCTGCATGAGAGTGTGCACTCTTCCTCCTGCCGTGGAGGCCTGGGGAGCCCAGAACTGCCACCCTGCGGATGGCCGCTCCCCCCAGGGAGCACTTGAGGAAAGGACAAGAGAAAGTCTTGCCGCCAGAATCACTCAGACCTCGTCTGCTGCGTGTGTGTCGCTCAGGCATGTCCAACTCTTTGTGTCCCCATGAACTGTAGACCGCCAGGCTCCTTTGTCCATAGGCTTCTCCAGGCAAGAATACTGGAGAGGGCGGCCATTCCCTTCCTCCGGGTGATATTCTCAATCCAGGGATCAAACCTGGGTCTCCCGTGGTGAAGCCCCTCTCCTCTGCTGAGTGAGACTCAACTCTTAGGAATCATGATTTCTAAGGAAACTCCTTGGATACAACGTCCCTGAAATAAATTCAAAGTATGATCACTCAACTTACTAGAAAAGCCAAACAAAACCCCCCACTGAACAAACAAACCTTTTTTCTCCTCCAAATCTGATCCTTGGCTATTTTATGTAACAGAGGTTTTTTTGTTTTTTTTGTTTTTTCCCTCCCAGATGCAGAGGAGATAATAAATATTTCATCAGATTTTTCTAATGAAAAATGTAAATCTTCAGGATTTGCTATTTTTTAAAATTATTATTTATTATTATTTTATCTATTTAATATTATTATTTTCTTTTAAGCCCTCTGCATCTTTTTTGGGAGGGGGCAGGATCTGAGTATAATCAATAGATAAAGAGTAAAAGTAAACTTGTCAGGAAATGCGTTCAATTTTTACATTTCATCTTAAGCAAAAAGTTACACTTTAGGGTTAGGGTGGTTCTTAACCTTTAGCAGGTCTTAAACTTAAAACCCAGCTTGCTGGGCCTGACTTCAGAGGTTCTGATTTGTTTGGTCTGGGGGGGCCCCCACTATGAGCATCCCTGATGACGTGCAGGTGATGCGAGGCTGCTGTTCCGAGGTCCACACGTTGAGAGTCACTGAGCCTGAGGATAGATCTGGCATGTTGTAAAGAACACAGGACGACATTAGTGATTCCGAGGCATGGGGAAAACAACAGGATGACAGGCAGGTGTTTGGAAAATAAGACTCCTTCAGCCCTGACAGCACGAAGGCCCTTGAGCACGGAGTCAGAGCAGTCAGTTTCAAGAAGTCAGGAGACGCTGAGAGGCGAGCCGGAGGGCAGCCCTCACGCTGGGACCCTGCGCGTGTCACTGGGCATCTGCAGACAGTCCTGGCCAGGAGGCTGCAAGCGTCAAGCTCAGCTGATACGTGACAGTTGCTGTTAACGTGGAGTGTCCTGCTAAGGGTGGGGAGCTGGAGGCGGCAAACAGCAGCAGGGAAAGCCCCGGCGAGCAGTGAGGAAGCCTGTCTGCGTGTGACGCCCCCGCAGCTGCTCCTGGGCCCTCTCTGCACAACTCCTCCAGGTCGCACAGTGGCTAACGGGAGATGGAAGAGGAAATGGGCTGAAGGAGAGAATAAAGGGGTGGACTTTGAAGATGTTTTTTCAGTTTTAATATTTTTTATTGAAGTATAGTTGATTTACAATGTTGTGTTAATTTCTGCAAAGTAATTCAGTGATCCATTTATATACATTCTTTTTTAAAATATTCTTTTCCATTATGGCTTATCATAAGATATTGGATATAGTTCTCTGTGGTATGAAGCAGGGCCTTGCTCTTTATCCGTTCTATATACAAAAGCTTACATCTGATAACCCCAATATCCCACTCCATCCCTCCCTCAATGCCTTCCCCTTTAGCGACCACAAGTCTCTGTGAGTCTGTTTATGTATGTCTGGGAGTCTGTTTCTGTTTTATAAATACATTCACTTGTGTCATATTTTAGATCCCACGTGTAGGTGATATCACATGATATTTGTCTTTATTATTATTTTTTGTATTTATTTTTGGCTGTGCTGAGTCTAGTTGTGGTGATCAGGGGCTACTCTCTGGTTGCAGTTCCCGGGCTTCTCATTGCAGCGGCTTCTCTTGTTGTGGCGCACAGGCTCTAGGACACTCAGGCTTCAGTAGCTGCAGCTCCCAGGCTCCAGAGCACAGGCTCAATAGTTATAGTGCACGGGCTTGGTTGCTCCTCGGCATGTGTGATCTTCCCGGATCAGGGCTCAAACCTGTGTCTCCTGCATTGGCAGACAATCATTCTTCACCAATGAGCCACCAAGGAAGCGCTGTCTTTCTCTTTCTGACTTACCTCATTTAGTATCATAATCTATAGTTGGATCCATGTTGCTGCAAATGGCATTATCTCTTTCCTTTTTAAGGCAGAATAGTATTCCACTGTTTCATGTCTTGGCTATTGTAAATAGTGTTGCTATGAACGTAGGGGTGCATGGATTGTTTTGGTTTATAGTTGTGTCTAAATGTGTGCCCAGGAGTGGGATTGCTGGATCATATGGGAACTCTGTTTCTCGATTTCTGAGGAACTTCCGTACTGTTTTCCTCACTGGCTGCACCAACTCACATTCCCAACAACAGTGTAGGAGGGTTCCCTTTCCTCCACACCCTCTCCAGCATTTGTTAATTGCAGCCTTAAAAAAAAAAATTGTTTACTTGTTTGTCTTTTTGTGCACTGGGTCTCTGTTGCTGCTTGCGGGCTTCGTCTAGTTGCGGCGAGCAGGGGCGACTCTTTGCTGTAACGCATGGGCCTCTTGACGCAGTAGCTTCTCTCGTTTCGGAGCACGGCTCTAGGCCTACAAGCTTTAGCAGCTGTGGCACTCAGGCTCAGTCAGTGGTATACAGGCATGGTTGCCCCGTGGCATGAGGAAACGTCCTGAACCAGGGATTGAGCCCATACGCCCCTGCACGAGCAGGCAGATTCCAGTCCACTGTACCACCAGACAATCCTCTAGACTTTTAAATAATGGCCATTTGACTGCTGTGAGGTGGTACCTTGAAAATATTATTGGTGAGAGTGCTTCCATTAAGGCCAGGAAAGTAAAATTATAAATAGTTGTGCTTGTTATTTAAATAAAATATTTAAACTTAAAATAACACTGTGAGTTTAACATACATGCTTTTCAACTTTTCACTATTTTTTCAGATATTTTAATATGCCAGAAAAATTATCATTAAAATACACAAGAATATTACATAGGGGGAGAGTTACTTCCTTTTGTCTCAGTCTCCAGTCAGAGGCATTCACTATTAATAGACCCTGTCTTTAGTCAAAATTTTTGCATTTTGACAGCAAATATTTTGTAATAACTACAAATGGTTTATAACCTTTAAAAACTGTGAATGACTATATCGTACACCTGTAACTTCTATCATATTGTATATCAACTAAACTTCAGTGAAAACACTTATATTTTATTCTTTATGAACTTTTGCTTTTTAAACGTACTGTCATTTAAATATTTACCTTAATTACTTGGCTTTGATCGCGCCCTTAAATTTTGCACCCAAGGTGAATNTTGTATATCAACTAAACTTCAGTGAAAACACTTATATTTTATTCTTTATGAACTTTTGCTTTTTAAACGTACTGTCATTTAAATATTTACCTTAATTACTTGGCTTTGATCGCGCCCTTAAATTTTGCACCCAAGGTGAATACCTTGCTTGCTGCACCCTAACTCAGCTCTGAGAGGGCAGCCCGATGTTGACACTTTGACGGTAGGTTCTGTGGTGGCAGATGAGTGCCGGGGGGTACACAGCTGTGTCCCCACATACAGATGACCCCAGGAGGAGAGGGTGGTGCCTGGAGTGTACAGCGGTGGTACCCAGGGGAGCGTGGTGATGAACACAGCACCCAGAATACACTAAGGATGAGGAACCGCTGGGCGGAAAGTGGAAAAACATCCATGGATGTCACGGGCTAGTTGTTGAGACTTGTGGCCTTAAGAGAGTCCCATGAATCCATAGGTGTGGGGTGGGGGGAGGAGTTTTGGGGGAGGCTGGGGTCCTGCATTAGTAACTAGGGATAAAAACCAATGAAGCCCCATCACCCAAGAAAGTAAGTGTTAGATGCTCAGTCGTGTCCAACTCTTTGGAACCCCATGGAATGTACCCACCAGGCTCCTCTGTCCATGGAATTCTCCAGGCAAGAATCCTGGACTCATTCCCTTCTCCAGGGGATCTTTCTGACCCAGGGATCCAACCCGGGTCTCCCGCATTGCAGGTGGATTCTGTACCATCTGAACCAGGGAAGCCCAGGAAGGTCTAAATAAGAAGACATTTCTGAGATGGTCTGGAGGCAGATGTGTCAGGGCAGGCTCAGCCCCTCCAGGACTTTCCAGCTGTCGTTCATCAATCTTGGGCACAGCGGCTCTTCTTTGCAGCCACCCTGGCCTCCCAACTGTCTGTCCCTGCCTGTCCCTCAGGAAGCCCTCCCCAGTCTCGATGACCCTGGCACTGACCTGGCCCTGCACTCTTCCATCTCTCCAGCATCTCCGTGGCTCTCGGCTCCACCCTTACGCTTGATTCATTCCTCTCTGGTTCAGCGGGTCGGAATGATACTCAACCAGGCAATTAAACCTGGGGGGTGGGGAACGAAATGGTTTCTTTTAGCGTTGGCTGTTTGGAGGCAGGAATAAATGTCATTGGAATACGGCTTTTCTTGTGCTTTCTTAATTGTAAAGCTGATTGGGACTTAAGCATCTTCACTTGTCAGAATCGACCTGAAGTAAGAGAATTTAACTGCATTTATCTGAAGAGCCGCTGCTCTGGCTCTAGCTACAGAATCTGCACTCTGAACCACGCGGACCCAGAAGGGAAGTGTCACATCCGCCCCGTGCGACTGTGCGTGAACCAGGAACCACGAGAGCAGAGAGCAGGCGGTCAGCACACGTGGATTCTTGCCCCGGTCACATCACTCTATGTGTGGTCTGGAAGACATGTTTATCTTTCTGCATCTCACCTCCCGCACCCTCACAGCTTCCTTCAGCCAGACTTTCAGGGACGCACAGTGGCCCTGGATCTCGCTTCACCTCCCACATCCTGACACACTGAAGTATGCCAGCTTTGCTCTGATAACATCTTCAGATCTATATTTTTTAAAAAAAGTGTGTGATTTCCTTTTTGCCTTATTGTTAACATAAATGTTGCTATTACTCAAACTGATGAATAAGCCAAAAAAGGAAATGACACACTTATTTTGGGCTTCCCAGGTAGTGCTAGTGGTAAATAACCTGCCTGTCAATGCAGGAGATACAAGAGACGTGGGTCCGATTCCTGGGTCAGGAAGAGCCCCTGGAGGAGGGCGTGGCAACCCACTCCAGTATTCTTGCCTGGAGAATCCCCGTGGGCAGAGGAGCTTGACGGGCTACAGTCCATGGGGTCGCAAAGTCGGACACGACTGAACGACTTACCACATATGTAACATTATGTCATATAGTGAGGTGTCTTTAAGTTCCAAGCTGGTTGTTGGGACAAGAAGATGATCTGCTTACTGTTTGTTTTAACCAATTCTGGACTTAGCTATAATGAACATGCAATGTACTACTATGAAAATGAAGAGGCAAGGACTCTGATATATTAAGTGGATGGTTAAAGATAATGTAAAACATCACAGTTTGTTTACCGTAGATTGTAGTTGCTGGGGCTGCCATCCACCTGCCAGGATCCGTCACTTGTTGAATGCCTACCACACACCTGGCATGGGGCCAGGTCTTTTTAGTCCTCAAAATTAAATGATGAGACAAGTATTCTTTTGTGAAAACAAAGGCTAGATAGCTGGTCAACAGTGAAACCAATATGCTCTCTTGCTTTTTGCTTGTTAATTTTCCTTAAATAAAAGAATTTAATAGATGTCTCAGAGTTTAAAATGTATCTCCTGCTCACCCATGGCCACCATCCATCAATCAGTTCAGAGGCAGACAATGCTATCAGTTTCTTGTCACCTAGGCTCACAGAAGACAAAACTCCCTAAAATATTCACCTCTGCTTTTTTTCTGTACAAATGGTAGTATAGTACCTCTTTGCACTGTTCCAGAGGAACACATCTGGTGATCATCACATAACATAAACATAAAGCCTCCTTATTCCTGTTTTGGGGTGTACTATATTTTCTTTGGGCTTCCCTGATAGCTCAGTTAGTAAAGAAACCACCTGCAATACAGGAAACCCTGGTTCGATACCCTGGTTCGATACCCTGGTTAGATTCCTGGGTTGGGAAGATCCGCTGGAGAAGGGATAGGTTACTCCAGTATTCTGGGCTGCCCTTGTGGCTCAGGTGGTAAAGAATCCACTGCAATGTGAGAGACCTGGGTTCAATCCCTGGGCTGGGAAGATCCCCTGGAGAAGGGAAAGGCTACCCACTCCAGTATTCTGGCCTGGAGAGTTCCATGGACTGTATATTCATGGGGTCGCAAACGTTCCACTTTCACTTTCACTGTATTTTATTTGGGGCTTTCCAGGTGGCGCTAGTGGGAAAGAAACCTGCTTGCCAGTGCAGGAGACCTGGGCTTGATCCTGGGTCAGGAAGATCCTCTGGAGGAGGGTGTGGCAACCCACTCCAGTATTCTTGTCTGGAGAATCCCCATGGACAGAGAAGCCTGCCGGGCTACTGTCCATAGGGTCGCACAGAGTTGGACACGACTGAAGCAGCTTAGCAGGCATATTTTACCTGTGCCTAACTGATTGGCATTTAAAATATTTCCTAATTTGCGTTTACATCAGTGTGGCAGAGAATGGCCTTCACACACACACACACACACACACACACACACACATATGAAGGGAGCAGAACATTTGTTAGGAAAAAACTGGAGAATCTTCCTTCTAACGTGTCTAGGCGGGATTTTGAAGGATGTGCTGCCCCCTTACCATGAAGCGGTAGGCAGACTATTGGGCAAATCATCATACCAGCTCCCATCTGTGTGTGTGAGTGCATGCTTCAGAATATTCATGAGGACGCAGGGCACTCTGCTTACAGCGCACCACTGTTGATAAAGCACTTACTTAGAAAAGGAGCTACAGATAAACCAAGGGTGCTGAGGAAGGGAAGTAACTGGCTCTGTTTTGCCCACTGCCAAATAACTGCAGCCTCTGGAAGTGTGTCTTTCTTCCAGACAAATGCAGGTGCACAAAATTCTGTTTACACTCTCCTGGAATGGGCTGCATCAGAAATGGGTTCTCTCCATATAAGTGGGGCATAAATGCAAACTTTGAAAAGGCACAAGCCTCACCCACTCTTTTTCATGCAAAAATCAATGGCCACCTCTTACAAAAATGGAAACACATTTATATTCAGCAAATCAAAGAAGTTACTGTACTTCAAGTTAATTCAAATGTAAATCTCAAAAAAAAAAAAAAAAAAAGCTGCTGCTGTTCTTTGACTTGAAAAGTAAGTTGAAACCCTGCCGTGGTTTCCCACAGGGCCAGATGCAAGCCATCTGACCCACCCAGTTGTTGAGACTGGTCAGTTGAGGGGTGAAAGTGCAAGGAACTCCGACTTGAAGGGAGCACCATCATGAGCTCAGATCAGAGTTGGCAGGGCTGCTGGGAGAGATGAGAGCAGAGAGGAACCGTGGGGTTCTCTCACAGTTGCGGCTGAGTTCCTCCAGCCACATTTCCCTTCTCCTCGAGTTGTCAAGCTCCTCTTGGGCAAGGTCCGCATCACCCGCGCACTGCTGATGCTGTTGGTAGCATCCCTGATCCCCTTTCCGGTGTCCCAGTGTGAGCAGAAGGGACCTCCACGCGGGTTCTGTGGTGTGCCCAGGCCTCTGCAGATTTCTCTTGACAGGGACACTCAGGAGGCTCCGGGTGCCGCGCTGCAGGATGTATTCTTCAGGAGTGGAAATTATGCAGTTGCTACCAATCCCCATCTCCAGGGTGGAGCCTGGCCAAAGATCTTGCATGTGTAGGTGTGGGGAGGGGGATATTTTATTTTAGCATTACCCACCATGGTGGACTTCAGAGCTCTTCCATCTGCAAAGAGCCGAAAATATCTCTCCAGAGATGCTGTGAATACATTTCATAAATTGCCTTTCGAGGGGGCTTTCAACAAAATTCTCCTCAAAATTGAAACCACTGACCAGGATTCAACTAAGCACCCCAGAATGCAGCAGATTTTTGAGTTCCTTGAGAGCATCATAGTACAGAGCCAGCCTGTGGAGCCAGCCTGCCTGGTGTAACTCCTGACTCCTCCACTTCCTAGCAAGTGCTGGCTAAGTTCCCTGACCTCTCTTTCCCTAGTTTCCACATCTGTAAAATGGGTGCAATATATCTGCCTTATGAAGTTATAGGGAGAACTGAGTGCTCCGCACAATGATTCAGTACAGAACAAGCTCTCTCGAGGCTTCCCTGGCAGTCCAGTGGCTGGGACTTTGCCTTGCAGTGCAGAGGGTGCGGGTTTGATCCCTGGCTGGGGGCTTGGATGCCACATGTCTCGTGGCCAGAAAAGTCAGGATGTGGAAGAAAGGCAATACTGTAACAAATTTGATAAACACTTTAAAAAATGGTCCACATTAAAAAAAATCTTTAAAAATGATACAAATAAACGAATATAACAGAAAGAGACTCACAGACTTAGAGAAGGAACTTAGGCTTGCATGTACACACTGCTTTATTTAAAATGGATAACCAACAATGACCTACTGTATAGCACATGGATCTCTGCTCAATGTTATGTGGCACCTGGATGTGAGGGGAGTTTGGGGGAGAATGAACACATGTATATGTATGGCTGAGTCCCTTCACTGTTCATCTGAAACTATCACATTGTTAATGGGCTATACACCAATACAAAAAAAAGTTTTTAAAAATCTTTAAAGAAAGAATAAGCTCTCAATAATGCTTCCCTGGTGGTTCAGATGGTAAAGCATCTGTCTACCATGTGGGAGACCCGGGTTTGATCCCTGGGTTGGGAAGATCCTGTGGAGAAGGCAATGGGGTCCACTCCAGTACTCTTGCCTGGAAAATCCCATGGACAGAGGAGCGTGGTAGGCTGTAGTGCATGGGGTCACAAAGAGTCGGACACGACTGAGCGACTTCACTTTCACTTTCAACGCTAGCTTCTATACAGAAAAATAATTTCCCTTTTCCACAGGCTTATTTTGGTGGTGCTTGTGGGATCTGTTTGCAGAGGCAGTGATTCAAGGCCCAGCCTCTGAAGAAGCTGAGAGCCTCCATGGCAACAGATGAGCCTTTTCTCTGGGTTCTGGCAGGGCCACTGATTTCAAGTCACAGTCATGCGGAAAACAAGGAGTCAGGATGGTGGCTGGAGTGCCTTGCTCTACCCAAACAGTACACAGGGGCCTTGCCAGCAGCACAGATGCCGCCTCTCAGAGTGCCCGGGTTTTTCTCACAGTTGTTGCTTTGCCTGGCAAAGAGGGCTTTTATCTTTCAAAGATATTGATGTCTTCTGCCCTGTTCTCTCAGCCCCATGGCTCTGAGGTGGGGGCTCTGGGAGAATCTGCTGGGCTGCACCCCACTTCCCAGGCTGCCTACACCCAGCAGCAGCTCACCTCAGGCCGGTCCAGACCGCCCTCTAGTCAGTTCTTGCCATGAAATCACACCTAAATTCGGGCCTGGGCTGGCCACGCCTATGGCCAGAGGTGACGCAGACTCGGTACACTCTTTGGTTCTGTTGGGCACTTATTTGAGGGTTTTGTTGGAGGGGAGCGGAACTTACAGAGTCAGAGGCACTTGCAGAGACCTTCCCACTGGCTTGTCACGCCATCTTTGTCATGAGCTCATCGTGACTCCATCCCCACATTGCCTGCTCGCTAAGATGCTTCAGCTGTGCCGGGCTCTGTGACCTCGTGGACTGTCACCCGCCAGCTCCTCTGTCCACGGGACTCTCCAGGCAAAAGTACAGGCATGCCCTCCTCCAGTGGATCTTCCCAACCCAGGGATCAAACCCACATCTCTTAGGTCTCCTGCATTGAGAGGTGAGTTCTTTACCACCAGCAGAGTCCCCCTTATTCCTGGGAGGATTCAGGCCTAAGAGGCACATCTTAAGTCAGAAGAGTGACATGGGAAAGACACCAGCCTTGGGGGTCCAGGGAGCCGGGTTCCCTGTTCCCCTCTGTCACGCAGTGGCTATGTGACCAGCTCAGATCTCGTCCCTTCTCTGATACTAGTTTTCTTACCTGAGGCGCTACATGGGAACATGAGCCCAACCTTCAAGTTGGGACATGCGTTTAGGGTTTGACTGCCATGTGGGGCGTATCCAAAGGATCCATGGATACAACATGTGGAGGCCAGCCTTTGAAGAGTCAGCGGTCACAGATGTCCAAGGGTTGGAGTCTGTGTGTGTGTGTGTGTTGGAGGGCTGGGGAAGACGGAGAGGGGTGGGGTGCTGTGTTGTACAGCCTCTATGTGGGTGAGAGAAAAGGGGGAAAGCGTACATGTCAAAGACCCAGGGAGAGACACTGTGGATGTCACTTCTGTGTGTGAGAGAAGGAAGGTGGGGCGAGAAGAGCGCGGGGAAAGAGGAGGAGGGCCTGTGAAGAATTCAAGAGTGTACTGCAAGTGCATGTGAGGAAAAGGGAATGGGGAGACACAGAACAAGGAAGAGAGGAGATGTGTGCGGGGGGCAGCTTGATCAATGGCTGCACTGTACACACAGCTCCTGCTTACACAGTTCTCGAAAACCTCCCCACGCTCCCCGGAGAAGCTCTGTCAGGGTCTTTGGGGAATTCTCTTCTCCAGCTGGTTCCAGAGCAAGGCTGGATTCTCTCAGTCTGAGGGCAGAGGATCAGGAGGCCCCCCAGGGTCCTGCTCGTCTCATCAGGGCCTGATTTCTGGATCTGGGTACCTGAAAGTCTGGCTCTGCGCTGGGGAAAACAATCCCCACTGGGTGCTGGGGTGCCCCAGAGCAGCACAGCCTGTGTAGGCAGCAGCTAGAAGCTGGCTCACCCTCTCCGCGCAGAGAATGAGGGTGCCAGGCTCTGTGTACAGCTCCAGGCCGGGTGACGTCATCCCAGAAGGGATGTGAGGAAGGAGGAGTCAGGCTCTATCCCCGTGAGGACCACTCCAGTTTGGAGGAGGTGTGAGGTCAGTTTGGGAAATCGTGAAAAGAGCCCGCAGTGGAAAGCTTCCTTTCAGAGTCTGGCATCCATTCATCCTCTTCCTGATAAAACAGTACCCCAAATATTTGGGGAGCTGCCTCTCCCCACTCCTTGACCTTGGCCCGAGGAGTGGGTCTGGCTTGAATCAGGCATCTTCCCCTGCTCCCAGCCACAGTGATTAGATCGAGGAGGGACAGGTGAACACACCTCAGGCCAGTGCGAGCCATGCCTAGGACTTTGTTCAACACTTGCAAGACGGGTGATTTCTAAGGATGTGTGGTTGAGAGATGAGAAGGGTTAGAGTTCTGGCTGTCATCTTGCGATTGTGAGAAATGTGAATCTGCAGACCACCGGCAGAAAGCAATGGAAAGGAAAGAGACAGTCCTGAAGGTACAGTTTAAACCCTGGATGCAGCAGTACCTGAAGCCTCATTGCCCTTGAACATCTCTGATTACATAGTAGATGCATTCCCTTTTCTTGAAGCCGAGTTGGGTTGGGTTTTCTATCACTGGTGACCCTTGGCTGACACAGAGGGGAATGGGATTCCCAGCCCCCTACTGAGAATCCACAATGTACTGGGCAGGTACAGTCACCGGTGCTGGGGGAGGAAGTGAGGCAGCACGAGGCTCCTGTCCCTGGAGGTGCTCAGTCACTTGGGAAGGCAGACGTCTGGACAAGCCAGCACCCCAGCGACACATATCCACGTGCCTCCAAGGAGAGGCGCTGACAGCCTTCATCCAGAGCTGAGACGGGAAGGCCAGTGGGGGACAGAGGAGTCGGGACATGGGGTTGTCACTGGGTAACAAACACCAGCTTTAGAGATGAAAGGACTGAGACCTGAATTCCAACACCACCTCTCCAAGTTTCCATTTATTCACCTGCAAAAGGGGGAGTCTTATCTCCTAGTTTTGTTGTAAGAATTGAAACATTTAATCAGCCACGCAAGACATATCTGTTGAGCGCCTGTTATGTGCCAGAAACTGTGGACAATATGGTGTTCCCAACAGAGAGGGAGCTTATATTCCAGTGGGGGAAGCATCCAAACAAGAGCCTACAGATTCCCCTGGTGGTCCAGTAGTGAAGAACCCACCTGCCAATGCAGAGAACATGAGTTCAATCCCTGGTCTAGGAAGATCTCACATGCAGCAAGAGCAACAAAGCCTGGCAGCCGCCAACTGCTGAGCCTGTGAGCCTAGAGCCCGTGCTCTGCAACAAGAGAAGCCACCGCAATGAGAGGCCCGTGCACCGCAGTGAAGTTTACGACAGCTCGAGACAAAAGTGTTCAGGCAGCAGCGAAGACCCAGCATAGCCAAAACAAACAAATCACAGGGCCTAGAGCGGGTGAGCAGAACAGGGAAGGGCATGGAGGGGAGAGGAATACCAACAAACACAAACGTTTCTTGGCGACCATCTGTGGACTGTGAGGGGAGGTCTGGAAGCAGAATAGGAGGGCAGCATTCCAGGTGGAGCGAGACCCCCATTACGAAGAGAGAGGGAGGGAAGGAGGTGGGAGGTGGGAGCGCAGGTGGCACCGACGCTGTGGGCCTCTGTGGGAGGCTTGGTTTTGTCTTTATCTTAAGAGCAAAAGAAAACATGGTTGGGTTGCTTCTGGATAATTAGGAGTTCAAAGCAAATTACTGCACTGGTTTTGCTTTCAACTGCAATGTCGTTGGGCTTCCCAGGTGGCGCTAGTGGTAAAGAACCCTCCTGCCAATGCAAGAGACATAAGAGGCGTGGGTTCGATCCCTGGGTCAAGAAGGGATGGGAGAGAGCACAGCAACCCACTCCAGTATTCTTGCCTGGAGAATCCCATGGACAGAGGAGCCTGGCGGGCTACAGTCCATAGGGTCGCAAAAAGTCGGACACAACGGAAGTGACTGAGCTCACACGTACGCAATGCTGTTACGGCCAGGTTGAGAAGACAGATTAGGAGAGAAGCAACCTGTGCTAAGCTCAGGGCATCTCGCCTGCATTAAAGCAGTGCTGTGACGGCAAGGGAGNAGAGTCGGGCACAACGGAAGTGACTGAGCTCACACGTATGTAATGCTGTTACGGCCAGGTTGAGAAGACAGATTAGGAGAGAAGCAACCTGTGCTAAGCTCAGGGCATCTCGCCTGCATTAAAGCAGTGCTGTGACGGCAAGGGAGGGAGCAGCAGCAGTTATTATCCCCAGCCTGGGCCCTGCCAGCGAGGAACCACAGACTTGCTTCCACTGTCCCCTGGGAGGGCCAGAGGGCCCAGGCTCAGGACTCCATTCCATGTTGGGGAGTCATCACTAACTACAAAGCCGATGCATCAAGGGGCCCAGACCTCCTGGGACACAAAGCCTGTTAAGCAGACTAAGCTTCCTGCCGGGGCATCCTTAGATGCCCAGACTTGCCTCTGGGAGCTGGAGATGGTATCCTCTGCTCCCAGGTAAGCAGAGTGGGACAGCGGAAAGATGCTGGGATTCGAAATAAGCTGGGTTCCCAATCCAGGTTCAGTGCCTTGTCAATCACATGATTTTGAGCAGGTCTCTTAGCCCATCTCCTACCCTGTATAGACTTCTTTTAAAAAGAATCTTTATTTTTATTATTTACTTGGCTATGCCAAGTGTCAGCTGCAGCACCTGGGACCCTCTATGTTCATTTTGGCATGAGAGATCTTTAGTTGCAGCACACACACTCTTAGTTAGCATGTAAGATCTATTTCCCTGACCAGGGATTGAACCTGAGGCCCCTGTGTTGGCAGCATGGAGTCTTAGCCCCCAGGGAAGTCCCTCCTACCCTGGAAGCTGAGGCTAAGGCTTGCCTTGGAGGCTTTCTGGGGATCTGTGAACTTAAGCAGACAACATGCCTCCTGCTCAGCAAGTGGGCCATGACTTCTCTTCTCTTCTCCAGTCCTTCTTGGGGTTCTGGGTGACCAGCCTGAGCCACATGTGACAAGACAGATCCAGGACTGCCCCAGGCGCTGCTGGAAGCATCCCAGGGTAGAACGTCTGAGTTGCCGTAAGGACTTACCTACATAAAAAAAACTCCCCTGGGAGAGGGATGGGGAGCTGTGCCCACCCCAGATGGCACGTGGTGAACTCCTTTCACAGTCTTTCCTGGCAGCTGGCTGTGATCAAGGGGGAGACAAAGGAGAGCCCAGGAGGGGTGCAAAGCCTCCAGGTGGGGAGGACACCTTTGGAGGCTTTGGGAGTGCTGAACACGGCCGGGCAGCAAAGGCCCCATTCAGGGTCTCTGAATCAACAGTTAGTGGTCGTGAGCTTTTGCAGCAACATGGAGGGACCTAGAGGCAGTCACACTAAGAGGGGTGAGTCAGACGGAGAAAGACAAGGAGAAAGACAAGCATCATATGATGTCACTCACACGTGGAATCTAAGAAACGATACTATGAACTTATTTGTAAAACAGAAACAGACAGACTTAAAGACAAACTTCTGGTTACCAAAGGGGAGGTGGAGGAGAGATGATTGAGGATTTGGAGATTAAAAGATAACAGCATGCATGCATGCTCAGCCGTGTCCGACTCTTTGTGACCCCATGGACTGTAGCCCGCCAGGCTCCTCTGTCCATGGGATTCTCCAGGCAACAATACTGGAGGGGGCTGCCATTTCCTACTCCAGGGGGTCTTCCTGACTCAGGGACTGAACCCACATCTCCTGTATCTTCTGCATTGGCAAGCGGATTCTTTACCACTGCACCACCTAGACAGCCCCTAAAAGTTGTGTGTGTGTGTGTGTGTGTGTGATTTTTTACTTTGAATTCACACACACCCCCGTGTATATGGGCTTCCCTGGTGACTCAGTGATAAAGAATCTGCCTGCCAATGCAGGAGACACTGTTCAATCCCTGGGTCAGGAAGATCCCCTGGAGAAGGAAATGGCTACCCACTCTAGTATTCTTGCCTGGACAATCCTATGGACGGAGGAGCCTTGTGGGCTACAGTTCGTTGGGTCACAAAAAAGTTGAGCGTGACTGAGTAACTAAACAACAACAAATACGTGTGTGTATATATATATAGGGGCTTCCCTGGTGGCTCATTGGTAAAAAGATACACATTACTATCTATAAAATAGGTAAACGACAAGGACCTACTGTATAGCAGAGGGAACTTTATTCAGTATCTTGTAATAATATATAATGGAAAAAAATCTGAACAATACATACGAATATGTATAACTGAATCACTTTGTGGTACACCTGCAACTAACACAGTATTGTAAATCGGTTATCAGGGGTTCAATAAAAATCAGTAAATAAATCAATGAAAACAACAACTGCAACAGCAGAAGAGTTAGTGGTAGTTTCAAAACTTCAAGAAAAGGAGACCTGGCGCCCCAAGGGACGCCCCTGTGCGGTCACCCGTGGCCGCGCCACGTCCTGAGAACAGCAGAGCCTGGCAGGTGGGGGAGGCAACGTGAACGGGCACAAGAGACGCGGCAAGAACGGAGTCCCCGTCAAGGCTTACAGAGTCTCAGATGAGCCACTGATAGCTTTGCAAACGCATTTGCCTGTGTCTCTGTGCAACGCCATCTCCTTCCAGGCAAATTCAATCCTTGGCCTGTTACCAGGGTGAGACTGGAAGGTACCAGCATTCCCTGGGCAATGTCAGCATGAAATCTTCCTTCTGGGAGGTTCTGGGAAGAGGAGAAACAATCAAGCAGAGCCTTTATCTTGTCTGAACTCCCTCTCCTCTACTCAGCCCTCGATGCCGCGCAGAATCCTGCAGTCTAATTTGTAGATCAAGCGTGTTGTTGGATGTGAGAATTAGAAGTGACAACTGAAATGCGCCGCGCCATGATGCTAATACTCATTAAACCATCCCTGTCTATTATTTCAGAGAAAATACCTGCTCACTAAGAACATACTTAGCGACTATCTGCGAAAATACACTCCTAGTGACTTAAATCAAACATGGGGAGGCCTGGGTTGTCCTTGAATTGCCACATGGCCATGAAAACCACAGTTGCAGAGAAATATTATATTCTTTCACTCTAAAATGGGTTTGGGGGGGTGACTTCCATGGTGGTCCAGTGATTAAGAATCTGCTTTCCAACACAGGAGACATGAGTTCAATCCCTGGTGGGGGAACTAAGATCCCACATGCTTCAGGGTAACTAAGCCTGTACATTGTAAGTAGAGAAGCCCACGTACCACAGTGAGAAGCCCATACCCCACAACTAGAGAAAAACCATGTGCTCGATGAAGACCCAGCACAGTAAAAAAAAAAAAAAAAAAAAAAGAGGCTTGCACCAGAAGGAAAGGTTTTACCACAATGAAGCATCTGAACTAGGAAGCCTGAACTCTGGGGTCTGGTCACCCTCCTCTAACCTGGTCTCTCTGTTGGTGGCTGTCCCCTTCATTGGCCCAGTTGGGGAGATCCCCTGGAGACCTGGCCAGAGGGCCTCACCAAGACCTGGATGAAGGCTCCAGAGCTGCAAAGGGGAGGTGAACACAGAGGGGACCTTCGACTGGATCAGGTCCAGGGAAGGTCCACCCGACTCCGCAGGGCAGGTGCCATGTGCACTGGCTTACCTGGGAGCCCACTGGCTTACCTGAACTTCACACCTGGAAAGCCATGACTGAAAGGAAAAAGAGGAGCCCTCTTCCAGTGCTTCCAGAAGGCTTGGCTCTTCTCCACCTGAGTGTCTGAGCATTGACATGGCACCTATGCAAACCCCCAGAGACCCACCATGCTAGAATACAACTCAGCACTGCACGTCCTCCACAGGCATCAGACAGGAAGCCTGCATAAGGGGGGTGGGACGCTGCCACGAAGCAGTGGAAGGCGCAGGTGCCACACAGATGCCACTCTGGGGCCTTTCAGTTCTGAAATGGCTCTGGGCAGAAAAGTGTGTACGCTGGCAGGTTTGATAGATGATGAGTTAAAAATGAATGAAGCTGGTCAGCTGAGTTAGATTTTCATCTCCTAAACTTGAAAGCCTACACTGTAATACTTACAGATGGCTTGCTCTCGGAGACTAGAAACCCCCCTTCAGCAGATATCGTGACGGGACAAGTCTGGCTGGTCTGTAAGGAGAATGGGCTCGCTCCACCACCTTCAGCCTCATGCCCCACCCAGGTATGGACTTGTCATATGCAAAGGCAGATTCCTCTTTTCCCCAACCATCTTGGGGAGTTACACTGCTGTCTGAGTCCAGGCTCAAGATGCTGCCTGAATCACCGTCCTTCACTACACTAGCAAATTTCAGCACCGAGCATCTGGCCAGCTCCTCACTGGCCCATCCCTGGGCACTCTGAGGAAGTGTTGCAGAGGTCCTGAATCCCTGTCAACCTCTCAGGAGGGGCCCAGAAAAGGTCAGGGATTTTGCACAAGGTTTCAAAGCTTGCCAAGCAAGAAAACAGTCTGATTAGAAATAAAGCTGAGTATATTGATTTTTCTTGATGAAGTTTTGAATGCAACAAGCATTCAGGGCACGTTTTTCAGCATCCAGTAACACCATACGAGGTAGTTATTAATAAAGCCGAGAGAGAGAGAAAGATTGTCCCAAGGTCAAAAATAAAAGCATGGAGAGAGCACTTTAATATTATCATCAGAGGTGCATACGGTGTCAGAAGTGACTTTCCTTGACCTTGTCCGGTGGAAACAGATTCACAGGCTCTCACACACTCCTTGGACTGAAGATCCTGAATGTAATTTTAGAGAGGAAAATAGAAATTGAGAGAAAGTGGTTTTTAGCAAAGCAAGTGCAAGTCTGCATAAATGCTGCCAAGGCCTCTGTAATACAATAAGCCCAGAAGCAACTGCAACAGCAGAAGAGTTAGCGGTAGTTTAGCTAACAAAGAGAGAAGCATTTCCATTGGAACTAAGGTATAAAAGCTTTATGATTACGTACATTCCTGAGACTCTCGTAAAAATTCTGTCTCACAACTCCTTTTAGTTTGTTTGTCTTTAGCTCTTGTTAGGGTTGACTTTTTTTTTTTTTTAGCCACAAACAAGTCTAATAACCACATCTAGTATTTTGGCATACTCCTAGTATATCGAAGGGCTTCCCTGGTGGTTCAGATGGTAAAGAATTGGCCTGCAATGCAGGAGACCTGGGTTTGATCCCTGGGTCAGGAAGATCCCCTGGAGAAGGGAATGTTTACCCACTCTAGTATTCTTGCCAGAGAATCTCCAGGGCAGAGGAGCCTAACGGGCTGCAGTCCATGAGGTCGCAAAGAGTCAGACACATTGAGTAGCACACATGTACTAGGATAACGAGGACCAAAATTTCCCTGCTATGTGAATACACCCAGTCTCAGGCCCAGGAGCATCTCTGAGTCTTAAGAACCTGCACAGAAAGCTACTAAGCTCAAAGATGGCTTTCACTGAGCTTCCAATGAAAAAGGACGATGTTGTAACAACTTCTGCAAACATTAGTTTCTTCAGCTACAAAATTGGAATATTGGCTCCACATACCTCATGGATGGCTGAGAGGTTAAAACAACATAATGCAAGCAAAGAATGCTTCTTAAATTTAATAAGGTCTGGCTGCATCCTTCTTGATGACCTAGACTCTAGTTTGGGTTCAGGCAACAAGATGCTCTCAGCCACAGGATGAGCCACAGGATGCTCTCTGGCCCCCTGGCTCACACCTCAGGGCCATGCACTGCCTCTGGCTGCTCTCTCGGCACCAGTCCCAACTCTGTATGGTTATGGCTGGGAACTTCCTGTCTTCTGTGTTAGACTCTGAGCTCCTACAGGGCAGGGGCCTCTTCCTGTTGTTCCTAGAGACACCCTTCTACACTCCAGCCAGTGCTATGCTGGGCAGGCTTGTTCCAGCTGTGGGGAGCTGACTGTGGGCACCTCTCCCTCACTCAGCATTCAGCGATAACCTGTTGGTAGCTTAACAACACATATGGTGGGGATATTTACACTATGGAAATTGACGAATGCTACAAATCAAGCTCTTTTTCTTTTTATCCCTGGAGAGCCACCTGGCAAAAACTTACCAGGATACTACTGACCCCTAGCCAGTGCTCTCACCTCATCCTTTTAACCTGACACATTCATGCTGGACAAACACTCTCTACAACAGAACCAAAATCTAGTGTATCATGACACCCTCCCTTAAAAAAAANGTACTAGGATAACGAGGACCAAAATTTCCCTGCTATGTGAATACACCCAGTCTCAGGCCCAGGAGCATCTCTGAGTCTTAAGAACCTGCACAGAAAGCTACTAAGCTCAAAGATGGCTTTCACTGAGCTTCCAATGAAAAAGGACGATGTTGTAACAACTTCTGCAAACATTAGTTTCTTCAGCTACAAAATTGGAATATTGGCTCCACATACCTCATGGATGGCTGAGAGGTTAAAACAACATAATGCAAGCAAAGAATGCTTCTTAAATTTAATAAGGTCTGGCTGCATCCTTCTTGATGACCTAGACTCTAGTTTGGGTTCAGGCAACAAGATGCTCTCAGCCACAGGATAAGCCACAGGATGCTCTCTGGCCCCCTAGCTCACACCTCAGGGCCATGCACTGCCTCTGGCTGCTCTCTCGGCACCAGTCCCAACTCTGTATGGTTATGGCTGGGAACTTCCTGTCTTCTGTGTTAGACTCTGAGCTCCTACAGGGCAGGGGCCTCTTCCTGTTGTTCCTAGAGACACCCTTCTACACTCCAGCCAGTGCTATGCTGGGCAGGCTTGTTCCAGCTGTGGGGAGCTGACTGTGGGCACCTCTCCCTCACTCAGCATTCAGCGATAACCTGTTGGTAGCTTAACAACACATATGGTGGGGATATTTACACTATGGAAATTGACGAATGCTACAAATCAAGCTCTTTTTCTTTTTATCCCTGGAGAGCCACCTGGCAAAAACTTACCAGGATACTACTGACCCCTAGCCAGTGCTCTCACCTCATCCTTTTAACCTGACACATTCATGCTGGACAAACACTCTCTACAACAGAACCAAAATCTAGTGTATCATGACACCCTCCCTTAAAAAAAAGAGTATTTGTTTATTTGGCTGCGTCAGGTCTTAGTTGCAGCATGTGGGATCTAGTTCCCTGACCAGGGATTGAACCTGGGCCCCCTGCATTGGAGACACTGATTCTTAGGCACTGGAGCACCAGGGAAGTCCCTACACCCTCCCTTCTTGAAACCTATGTACTCTCAGTCCTATGATCTACTTGCTTGGCTTGTTCCCCAGTGATAGCAGCAATAACCACTGTAATCAGAACTAACATCTACTGGGACTTACTCTGGGCTGGCTGCTGGCGGATGCCTCTCAGTGAGTCCTGTCCATGGGGCTGTGAGGCTGGCACTGTGTTACATTCATCTGACCCAGGAGGAAAGCGAGGCTTTGGAGCCTTGTGCACGGCCAGGTGGGGCCAGCATCAGAACCCGAGCCAGCTTGGCCACGTCCCCCGCCCCCGTCACAGCCACGCTGGGTCACTCGCCCTGCTGCCTTCCCGTGGCCCCTCTCCCCACGGTCACGTCTCTGTGCACGTCCAGCACTAGTCACTGTGGTTCTGTTTTCACCCGCGTGGCAATGATATGAAGAGATCTTGTTGGTTAAGCTCTGTGGCCCCTTCTGATTTCCCCATCAGCCCCCAGTTTCATCCCTGGTCCCCACTGTAGGGGGGGCCTCTGAATGTCAACCAGCCTCAGAGCCCACCCTGCTACATTCTTCCTTTTGGATTGAGCCTCCCAGGGGCCACAGCTGTCCATATCGCTCCTCTGAACCTGACCTTGGGAACAGTCACTGGAGGTCCAGTGCGGTGGGCATAGGGCTGCCTTGTCTATTACTCCCAGGGCTTCCCTACACCAGCCAAAGCTTGATTTGATGGATAGCAGACCAGGGAATGGAGAGCTAAGAAGGGACCAAGCCGGAGTTTCAGTCAGGCGTGCATGATGGCATTTAAAAATATGTATTTTATTCATTTATTTGGCTGTGTCGGGCCTTAGTTGTGGCACATGAGCCTCCATGGTGGCGTGTGAGATCTTTAGTTGTGTTGTGACATGCAAACTCTTTGTTGTGGCATGTAGGGTTGAGTTTCCTGACCAGGGATCGAACCTAGGCCCCTGCATTGGGAGCGAGGAGTCTTAGCCACTGGGAAGACCAATGGGGAAGCCCTGGGCCTGGCGTTCTTTCCATAACACCAGAGATCCTGAGCGTAAGGCAGGGGACAGGCTTCTGGGTGGCCAGGGGATTCAATTTCCACTGCCATCTCCCAGCCCCTGGCCCACAGACCGGCAGGCCCTGCCCTGGTAACCCTCTAGGGGGCCCCTGCAGCTCCTTTTCCTGTCCCAGGGCCTGGTGAGTGGGACCATACTGTGAGTTGAGCTATATCCCCTCCCAGGCTGGGGAGGGCCTGCCCAGGGCATGAAATCGCCCCGGCCACGTAATTCTCATCCCTCGAAAGGTGGCCTCCACTCAGTGAAAAGCAAGTGGTTAACTCTGCGTAAAGGTGGTCGCTAAGTTAAAGGCAGTTCAGGTGACTGTGTGTGTGCTAAGATGTCCAACTCTTTGCAACCCCATGGACTATAGCTCTCCAGGCTCCTCTGTCCATGGGACTCTCCAGGCAAGAATACTGGAGTGGGTTGCTGTGACCTCCTCCAGGAGATCTTCCCGACCCAAGGATGATGGAACCTATGTCTCTTAAGTCTCATACATTGGCAGGCAGGCTCTTTACCACTAGCACCACCTGGGAAGCCCAGTTCATGTAACTGGGGAAACACATTCATCCCTTCTGAGTTGTGGTAGACACCACAACTGGTTTGATTGGACCTTTTTAATTTTTATTTAAAAATTTTCTGACCTCCATGTTTTCCGTTGAGAAATCTGTTGTCACCTGAATTGATCTTCTCTTATAAAAAATATATTATGTCTGGCTGCTTTCAAGATCTTAAATTTTTTCTTTAGTTTTGAAAAGTTTTATTTTTATGTGTCCTGGTATGGATCTGAATGTATTTGGGTTTCCAAGTCATGTGTTTATTTTGGGGGGGCTTCAAGGACATCATCTGGCAATATTCTCAGAGAACGACCTTTTCTCCTCAAAATCAGCCAGTGAGTTTATTTGGTTTTTATTTCCCTTGAGTACTACCCACAAGCCTTATCCAGCAGCTTCTAATTTTCTCCACTCGTGCTTACAAAAATCCTCTACTGCAATAAAAAGTGTAGCTGGAAGACTTTTATGAGTGTAATGAGAAGTGATGGCCTCGTCACAGGAGGCGCCGTTCTCTGGCACACCTGCTGGGACTCAGCATGGCTTCCCCGCTGAACCACCAGAGCAGAAGCCATTTGAGCTAGGGGCTGTGGGCCGCAGGTGCTTACAGGAAGAAAATAAAGTTTCCTAGCCATGGGACAGGCACCATGGTGGGCACAAATCTTCTCTCTAATCCTTTGGCAAGCTGCTAAGCCCAGTGTCATAAATTCCCATTTTTCAGATGAGGAAAATGATGCTCAAAGATGCTAATAGCAACTGGTGGATAACCACACAGCTGTGAAGTGCCAGAGCCAGTGTAAATGTGCCAATAAATTTTAAAAATTATTTTAGGCAGCATGGCTTACCTGTAGTAAAGTACACTAATCAAGTGTCACAGAGAGTGTTTACATGTGTGTACACACATAAGACCACTTAGTCAACATACAGAAGAACATTGTATTAATAATCACTCCAGATGGCTTGCTGGGTGATTAATAATCACTCCAGATGGCTCCCATTCAGTAACCCCTCCTGCCCCCAGGGGCCATCACCATCATAGGTCAGTGTGACCATTTCAGAACTCCACGTGAATGGAGTCATCCAGTACGTGCCGCCTGTATCTGTCTTCTTTGGCTCAGCATCACATGGTGTTCATCCATGGTGTTGTAGGTATCAATAGGTTCTTCATTTTCATTGCTGCATAGTATTTTATTATATGACTACATCACAATTTTTATATTCATTCTCTGCTGATAGACTTTGGGGTGGTTTCTAGTTTTGAGGCATTANTGGGACCATACTGTGAGTTGAGCTATATCCCCTCCCAGGCTGGGGAGGGCCTGCCCAGGGCATGAAATCGCCCCGGCCACGTAATTCTCATCCCTCGAAAGGTGGCCTCCACTCAGTGAAAAGCAAGTGGTTAACTCTGCGTAAAGGTGGTCGCTAAGTTAAAGGCAGTTCAGGTGACTGTGTGTGTGCTAAGATGTCCAACTCTTTGCAACCCCATGGACTATAGCTCTCCAGGCTCCTCTGTCCATGGGACTCTCCAGGCAAGAATACTGGAGTGGGTTGCTGTGACCTCCTCCAGGAGATCTTCCCGACCCAAGGATGATGGAACCTATGTCTCTTAAGTCTCATACATTGGCAGGCAGGCTCTTTACCACTAGCACCACCTGGGAAGCCCAGTTCATGTAACTGGGGAAACACATTCATCCCTTCTGAGTTGTGGTAGACACCACAACTGGTTTGATTGGACCTTTTTAATTTTTATTTAAAAATTTTCTGACCTCCATGTTTTCCGTTGAGAAATCTGTTGTCACCTGAATTGATCTTCTCTTATAAAAAATATATTATGTCTGGCTGCTTTCAAGATCTTAAATTTTTTCTTTAGTTTTGAAAAGTTTTATTTTTATGTGTCCTGGTATGGATCTGAATGTATTTGGGTTTCCAAGTCATGTGTTTATTTTGGGGGGGCTTCAAGGACATCATCTGGCAATATTCTCAGAGAACGACCTTTTCTCCTCAAAATCAGCCAGTGAGTTTATTTGGTTTTTATTTCCCTTGAGTACTACCCACAAGCCTTATCCAGCAGCTTCTAATTTTCTCCACTCGTGCTTACAAAAATCCTCTACTGCAATAAAAAGTGTAGCTGGAAGACTTTTATGAGTGTAATGAGAAGTGATGGCCTCGTCACAGGAGGCGCCGTTCTCTGGCACACCTGCTGGGACTCAGCATGGCTTCCCCGCTGAACCACCAGAGCAGAAGCCATTTGAGCTAGGGGCTGTGGGCCGCAGGTGCTTACAGGAAGAAAATAAAGTTTCCTAGCCATGGGACAGGCACCATGGTGGGCACAAATCTTCTCTCTAATCCTTTGGCAAGCTGCTAAGCCCAGTGTCATAAATTCCCATTTTTCAGATGAGGAAAATGATGCTCAAAGATGCTAATAGCAACTGGTGGATAACCACACAGCT
Organism: Neotragus pygmaeus; assembly: GCA_006410875.1. Lineage (NCBI taxonomy): Eukaryota > Metazoa > Chordata > Mammalia > Artiodactyla > Bovidae > Neotragus > Neotragus pygmaeus. Next base: position 246,361 of record SJYV01012696.1, on the reverse strand, counting down.
GTGAAGTGCCAGAGCCAGTGTAAATGTGCCAATAAATTTTAAAAATTATTTTAGGCAGCATGGCTTACCTGTAGTAAAGTACACTAATCAAGTGTCACAGAGAGTGTTTACATGTGTGTACACACATAAGACCACTTAGTCAACATACAGAAGAACATTGTATTAACAATCACTCCAGATGGCTTGCTGGGTGATTAATAATCACTCCAGATGGCTCCCATTCAGTAACCCCTCCTGCCCCCAGGGGCCATCACCATCATAGGTCAGTGTGACCATTTCAGAACTCCACGTGAATGGAGTCATCCAGTACGTGCCGCCTGTATCTGTCTTCTTTGGCTCAGCATCACATGGTGTTCATCCATGGTGTTGCAGGTATCAATAGGTTCTTCATTTTCATTGCTGCATAGTATTTTATTATATGACTACATCACAATTTTTATATTCATTCTCTGCTGATAGACTTTGGGGTGGTTTCTAGTTTTGAGGCATTACAAAGAAAGCTGCTGTATCTTTGTGCACGTGTTTTCTGGACATACACACTCTCACAAAGTCAACGGAGACACCTCTTGCCCCAATTCCATCATGTGGCAGGAAGCTGCCGTTTTGTTCTATTTTGTTTGTTTGCTTTCGCTATAGAAATTATGCTTCCCTTATTTTTAGCCATAGGTGATTTAGGAAGGAAGAATCTTACTGACTTCTCTGAGTAAATTTGTAAAGTTCTCTCCAAGCACTTTTTAATTCTGTTAGGTAGTTAGAATAGGGAAAAGGAGTTCAAAATGGCGGTGACTAAAAGACAAGGAAGGGAAAAGCCCGCGAAAATAGAACAGAGGAAGGTCAAAGGAAGGTCCGAGGACCTGAGTGAGGACTTCAGGTAGAACAGCACTCCTGACTAAGCCCAATTTGCATAGAGCAGGCCCGGGAGAAGAGAAAAACATATAAAAAGAGCAGCCGAAGGGCTCTCTCTCTCTCTCTCCCGCCTCTGCTCACTGAGGCGCTCTTCTCTTCGGGTCTTTGGATCGACGTGCCCTCACGCCTCGAAGATGGATTTTCCTGCTATCTTCTAAATAAAATAGAGCTGTAACACGGAATTGTCTAAGAGCTATAATATGGTCCGTTTGAGACCTGAGAGCTATAATACGGTCTGTCCAAGACCCGAGAGCTGTGTCACTCCAAAACTTCACTGTGATGAGACAAAGAACCGAGGCGCATACACTGGCCTGACAATTCCTTCCCGTTGAAACCTTGGAAGTGAGGTGAGAGGGGCTCAGTTTTACCTCTTCAGGAAACACATACACCCTCAAACCTCCGCACACTTATTGTCATTTCACACTGTGTTGCTTTACACATTCAAATTCCCAGCATCAACCACCAGCTACCCTACTTGACCTAAATAATAACGCCCTTCCTGCCTCAGCCATACCCGCTCTGCTGTCCCCAAAGACATACTGTTCCACGACCCTTCAGTGCTTTACCCTTCCTCTCTGCCAAATTCCATCCTTCTTTCACATCCCTGCTTAAATGAAGCCTTCCCTTTTCCTTCTGGCAAGCTAACAGAACTGTAAATTGAGGGGGACATAAATTCTGAATAAATAATCCTACTATACACACACTTTATTTATATGAGAATATACAACAAATTTTGTTTTGTGCTGAAGGCAATTTTTAAACATACAGGACACAATTTAATACACAGGACATTTTTTAAAGGTGAGAAGCAAATTACTTCCATTTGATAATGACCTAATGACTGTGACACAGGCTACCTACGGAATGGTATAGTCTTTTCCCAAAAGTTACGAAATAAAAGCTAAATTGATTAGAAGCAATGCAAAAATGTTAGTGCTTTACGGTTGTAACTAAAAGGCACAGCTGATAAAGATTTCTTAAAGGTATTCAGTTTATTTAGAATTCGTTACACTTCCTCAGTGTACAAGGCCATTCATTCCTAGATGTCTCTTGAAGAATCTCAATTTAGAGGTTACGCAAATCACCTGAAGGACACAGAGTCCCAGAAAATGCAGATGTCTTTATGGGGTTTAATTCTGATGAGGCTTTGGAAGCTACTTGATTGGGGAATTGGGGGATGCTGTCCCCAGAACAATTCTTTAGAAAAAAAAAAAGAAATCCTCTTTTCCTAATTGTCTTATATCCTACTTCTATGGGTGTAAACTATAAGCCTCTCCAGTTCTTTCCTTACCAATGAATTCCTAAATACTCCCCTGACAGGGCTGCCTTTGAATTACAGAGACCATAATATTCTCTGATGCTTTTACAATGATTCTGAGAGCAATTCACACCTCAGGCAGTATTCCTAAGAATCCTTATGACAGGACAGCTTATACATTCCAGAGTGAAGCAGCCCATTTATATGGTAAATGCGTTGGCCCTCCCATCAGGCGATGCTGAGTTAGTTTGCCTTCCTTAGGCCACTTGTTCCTGCTCTTAAATGGGAACTCAAGAAATTTAGCAGCAGTTGCTTTTGGTCTTGATTTTAAGAGCTGTTTGTAGTCTTCAGAAATGAATACAGCATCATCTTCTATATTGGTTCCTGCTAAACTTAACTGTCTTCATACTGAATTCTGGTTTGTCCAAATGTTAGGGCTTAGTTTTCTAGGATCTTTAGAAGCGTTTACATTTTGTAAGGTTTTTATAAAGTGAAACAGATGTTCTTCACTGTCTATCCCTCTCGTATGCTGCGGTATCAAATCCTTCTTTTCATTGCTTAAATTGATTCTCTGTGGACTGTTCCGAGGGAACTTCAATTTTTTAACCACTAGGCTTATCCTGGGCTTTCCAGGTAGCTCAGTGTTAAAGAATCCATCTGCCAGTGCAGGAGATGCAGGAGTAAGTAGGGAAGATAGATCCTTGGGTAGGGAAGATCCCCTGAAAGAGGAGATAGCGACCTGCTCCAGTATTCTTGTCTGAAAAATCTTATGGACAGAGGATGGGCCACCACAGTCCATGGGGTTGTAAAGAGTCAGACACGACTGATGAGCATGCAGGCTTATCCGAGGCTTGTGTATGTACTGTATCTATATCTGTGCTTTATAAATAAAAAGACCAAGATTCCCTCTTCCCTCATGGTTGGGGGGACATAGTCCTGTCAAGAATGCATACCCTAGAGTCAAAGACTTGGTTCTGGATCCTGCTCCCACCCCTACTGGAACAGTAAGATGCCTTGGTAAGCTCAGCATCTACAACTTTAACAGGAGGTGCTGTTCACCTCGCAGGACCATAAAGGGGAGAGTGCTGGCATTTATTAACGTTCTTTTCTGGAAATCCACTCTCTACTGCCTGCAGCCTAGATTCAGCCTTCCTTGCCCAAGCTTTCCGGTCTGCCCACTGCTCCCCCTTCCCTTCGTCCAGCCTGCCTTTGCTTCCTTGTCCTCCCCTGCCAAACTCCTACCCCGTGAAAACCCGGCTCAGGCAACCCTTCCTTTGGGATACCTGTCCTGCTGTTGCTCTAACCACAGTCCCCGCTGAGGACCTCATGGCCTCCAGCAGAGCACTGTCCACTCACGGCTGCTCATGTAGTACTGAGATCTGTGTGACTCTTTAACTTTGGCCGTTAATACAGGCCTGGGCGCTTGCTGATGGAAAGAACCAGTGCCTCTGCTTGCTTATCAGAGAAATTTCAGAAAGATAAAAATTTCTGGCTAAGATTCAGCACTTTCATTGCCCTATCATGGCCCAGGTTCAATCCCTGGTCAAGGAACTTGAGATCCTGCAAGGTGCAGTCAAAAACAAACAAAGGGAAAAAAATGCCAAAAGATCAAAATTTCAGGCTGGCCTCTTCCCCATAATAACTGTCCTGCAACTTATGCAAGGAGGCTTCAGGAAGAAAAGAAGAAAGGGACGTTACAAACAAAAGGCATACCAAGAACTTGTACCAAAAAATTGTACAACAAACATCGAAAGTGGACATGTGAACAAACAGTGCTCCAGAAAATCAGTGATGGATGGTGAAGAGCTGATTGCTTTAGCACGGGCCTCCTGTGTGGGCTGAACCCAGTAAGCATTTATGGAAGAAATAAATAAAAAATACTCCATTGACCGTGAGATGTGTCTGTGTACATTTCCAGGAACAAGGAGACGCTCTCTGACATAACCAGGTAAAGTGATCAATTTCAGGAAATTTAAAATGAACTCAGTACTATTCTACCATCATCCAAATGGTGTCAACTGTCCCAGTGTCCTCTACAGCTACGTTCCTCATCTCAAAAGTTGATCAAGGGTTAGGCGTGCCACTTGGTTATCATTTCTCGTTAGTCTTTAAACATTTCCTCAGTTTCTTTTTTCTTTCATGACATCAACATTTTGAAGACTGCGGGCAAGTTATTTTGCATAATACCGCTCGGTGTGCCTTTTGCGTTTCCTCAAGATGAGATTTATTCTGAAATCTGGAAGGGTAGACTGTCTCTCACAGTACATAAATGGCACTTAATCACCAACACTCCTCAATTTTTTTTTCCTTTTATTTTTTCAGTCTAGTCAACGTGTCAATTGTACAACTTTTTCACTGAACAGCCCCAGCTAAGATGGGATTTTCCAAGTACACAGTAACTTTCTTTGACTTGCTGCACCATAGCATGTGATGACATTGGAAGAGCTCCTTATTCAAAATGAACTACATAACATTGGTACAGTGCTGCCAACACAAATAATTCTTCCACTGCACTCAGGTTCCTATGTCACAAAAACTCCACGAAGTGTACATACAGGATAAATGCTCTCCATTCAGAAGAGTGAAATACTTCTTTCACTAAGAAACCACCACCTATATAATTTTTAATATAAAGAATTTACCCATGGTAATACACATGATTTTAAATGTCTCATCATATTCTGTCAAGTAGAATGTGTCCTAATTTACTTCTTCTGTTCTATTGCTGAACATGTAGATTATTAGTAATCCAGGATGTCTCATTTTTCACTGAAAAATTTTTTGTATTAAAAATATTCCAATACCTCTTTAGGTAAAGGTTGTAGAAATTACAGGGTAAAAGGACTTGAACATGCTAATGGCTATTGATATATGTTGGTAAAAGGTTATGCCCATTTTGACTTCACCAGTGATGGATGAGAGTGCCTTTTTCAATCTACCCTTGTCAACACTGAAGAGAATGCAGAAAAACAAACATTAATAAGAAAAAAAGCTACTTGAAGTGTAAATGTCTATTCCCTTGCTTTCTAGTGAGGTTCAACATTTCTCCATATAATTGTTAACCTGCGAATGTCCTCATCTCATAGTGGTAATTTTTAAATATCTTATCTCCTGTAGGGATATTGCAAACCCATTGGGATATCTCTAAAACATACTGTGTAGTTTATACTAAAAGGGCAGCATGCTAATTTATGAATCATGTGGATTGTGTGAACATCAAACATTAAGTGATCAGATAGAAGTAAAGGGTATTCGACAGAAGGTGAAAAGAAATGAAGGCTTAAGTTGTCTCAGAAAAACCAAAGCCAATGCCGCACGGGTAATAAGGACATATGTTTCGATTTCAGTTCCACCGGTAATTTTTCTCTCTCATTCCCTGAAAACAATCTCCCCAGTTGGTCTGCATTAAAGGTAATAGCATAAAACAACAAAAATCAGAGAGAGCAGTTTTTATAATGAAGCAAAGAACTAAGAGGCCAACTTGTTTCCAAGGAAAGTAGGAATGAGATTCCTGAATCAATTCAACACCAGATGATAAACGGCAGTCCTATGCTTCTAGGCGGAGAAGGCAATGGCACCCCACTCCAGTACTCTTGCCTGGAAAATCCATGGATGGGGGAGCCTGGTGGGCTGCAGTCCATGGAGTCGCTAAGAGTCAGACACGACTGAGCGACTTCACTTTCCCTTTTTACTTTCATGCGTTAGAGAAGGCAATGGCAACCCACTCCAGTGTTCTTGCCCGGAGAATCCCAGGGACAGGGGAGCCTGGTGGGCTGCCGTCTATGGGGTCACACAGAGTCGGATGCGACTGAAGCGACTTAGCTGCAGCAGTGCCTCTAGGCTCACTCAGAAAGTTTGGTTTCCCTGCAGAGGATCTGACATGCAACCACTATGGGTCCTTATTTCTAATGTTTGACTGCATCTCTGCAGTAAATAGTCAAGAAGAGAAATTTGTATATAATTAGAAAATGACAAAGAGAATGATTCCATAGTATCCTATTGTTAGGTAGTTAGAATAGGGAAAAGACAAACAACACTCCTGGCTAACCCAATTTACACAGGGCAGGCCCGTGGGCAGGTGCAGGGGGGACAAATAAAAAGAGAAGTGAAAGGGCTCTCTCTCCCTCTCCCTGTCCCACCTCCCCTCCCCTCCCNGTGTATTATTTTAAGACTCTTTTTGTAAAGAAGTCTATTATTATTGTTTATATAACACTAATGCTTTCCTTTTTACATGCAAATTTACTTTGTTCCATCTTCCTCTTTACTGCTAGAATATAGATGTCTTCCATGTTTCAGATTTGCATTAGTTATTAATAGGAATATCTCTTGCTGGATCAGATTCTTAGATTCAAGCAGTCATAAATAGATTCAAAGTTTAATGAACTATGTATTTCAATTCTATTTCATGTTAAATTTTAAATAGTTATATAATAGTTACAGGGAAAAACAAATGTTAGGTGATGAAATATTAACAATATAGAAAATATGAGAACACAATTGAATGACAATGAAAATGGCATTAATATCAAATAATGTCTGGACATTTTTACTCTCATTACATTATTTATTGTGGCTGGCAATGTTTATATGGCCATCTGTTCAATATCCAAAGTGCTGAATGTCATTAAGACACTAACTTGCTATCAAATGCAAAAAATGTATATGGCTTATGATCTAACTATTTTATGTTAGGAAATATGAAATGCAAATTCCTCTTAGGAAATGTAAATCCTTATGTAATCATTGTAAGAGTTTTCTTCAATTGTAAAAAAATACTGATTCAATGTATATGGTTTTATTTCCATGCCACTGGGTATGAAATCTATGATAGGGAGTTTGGTGTCTATTAAGACTAAAACAAAGAAATGTTCTCTGGTAACAAAGCAAAGGCCTTGTCTGAAAGCTAAAAATATATATCTAGGATCATGATACAACAAAAGACCACTATCACTTAAATCCTTTAACTGTGAGTTTTGAGTTAGAGAATTGAGTTAGAGAATTTTGAATTACAGTGATCCCATGAGCTGATTATTCCAAATACTGTTTGCTTGAATTCCTTCATGAAGATCATTACTAAATCATTATCTACTACAAAGGTTGTAGATTTTAACTTCAAGATTAATATTTTGAACCAAGAAAAGTAATCAAAAATTGTATGGGCATTTTTAAAACAAAAAATTACATGAACATAAGCCCAGTCATTTTCCCAATAATAGGTCATTGGCAATGAGCTATCCTACACAGTTACACACACATACATCCCTCTTGCACCATTTTGCCTTAGTTGGTAAAAAAGTTTGTTGCATACTTATACCTTTCTGAATAACAAAGTTTGTAAACCACTGAGGTACTCTGAAATAGTCTTTATCATATTAGCAGAATGTGAGGTATCATAAATTTATATGTTAGGCTGAAATATAATTTCTTACAACTTTAAGCTATAACTTCAAGTTCTGCCTTTTGAGATCACACAGCAAAGTCTAATGCATCTCTATGTAAAGGTTACCAAATATTTGGGAAATAGATTATAGTTCTTGAATTTATTCNCACTGAGGTACTCTGAAATAGTCTTTATCATATTAGCAGAATGTGAGGTATCATAAATTTATATGTTAGGCTGAAATATAATTTCTTACAACTTTAAGCTATAACTTCAAGTTCTGCCTTTTGAGATCACACAGCAAAGTCTAATGCATCTCTATGTAAAGGTTACCAAATATTTGGGAAATAGATTATAGTTCTTGAATTTATTCCCTGGGTTATACCCTCCAATTCTCTTGACTTCTGTGGTCATTTTCTATGTACACACATTATTTTTTTTTCCCATTGTCCTTCCTAAAATGTTATGCTCATCATGACATATATTTAATGACAAAGAAAAATATCGACAATCCAACTATATGTATTCTAAAAAAAAAAAAAAAATCACTGTCTCTGAATTACGATAAAAATCCAAAGTAAAGAAAGTATTTATGGAATATAGCCTAAGGAATTTGCAGTCCATACACTTATTAAATAATTCTAAAATACATTTTTGGATTAAGTGCCACAATTAGGAAATTTCCAGAAGGTTATCCAAATCTTTTTATGCTTTGGCCATGACAGAATCAGATTAAGTTGAAAATATTAAAAGAAACAGTCCTTGGAAATTTGCCGTGCTTTTTTCTCCCCTATTTGTAGTTAAATATGTTTATCATTATATCAGCTTAGGTCCATTTAGGATAATGTGTCTCTGTTCAAATCAAGTGTAAGAAATCTTGGAGTCATATTTCTGGCTCCTCTTGGAATAGACTAGTACATCTTCTCAATCCACATGTTTTATGTACAAGAATAATATGTGATTTAATCTCACTTTATATCCTTGACTTCCTCACTTATTCAAAATACTTACCTAAAACCATTTCATTTTTCAAAGAACAAATTGAGTAGTGAGGAAGAAAATATAAGCAACCATGAATTGCTTACAGAACTGAAGACTGTACTAGGTAAAATTACCCCTTTTATGCTTCCAACACAGTAAGACTTGGCAATTAAATGAATTTGTACACATAAAGACTACTGTATCATCTGACATAATAACTGGGCTCAGAGAGATCAAGGCACTCCATTCACCTTCAGCCAGTTTCTGCTGGCTGTCAGCATGGGTACTTTAAGTTCCCTCCACAATCTCACTTACCATTAAGCAGACTGACATTTTCATAATAAAGTGGTCTCATGACTCTAGAAGATCAAAAGTCGAACCTACAAGTCCTCTTGAGGCCTAACTTTAGGGCTATTCCTGCACGGTGCTATTTTTTCAATATCCTGTTAGCCAAAGCAATCCAGATTTTACCTCTTCATTAAAAGGCAACTAAATCTCACGTCCAGTAAGCATGATAACTAAAGATGATACTTGACAACAATGTATCCCACTGTTACTAATGAACTTGGAATGTCATTGAAGAGAGAATAACACAAGAAGGACCATTACAGGAAGTTGTCATGTTCCCAGAAGTGCAAAAGTTTTAGAAGAAATAGATAAAAGTGAGTCTGGAAGGAAAAGTAAAATATATTCAAGCAATACCATTATACATTATGATCATTCATATAAAGAGGCTATTTATTTATTCTCACTGGGAGCACATAAATCTCAGCTATAGAGTAGACCATCTCCACGTAACAAAAAGCTAAAGAAAGAAAATAAAACTCTAGTAATTGCTTCAACTTAAAATATAAAAGAATGTCTATTTCTTTTATCTCATTTAAATTCTACAGCTACTCTGAAAAGTAAATTGTATCAGTGGCATTTTAAAGATGAGAAGTTGAAATTAGGTTATTTGCCAAAAATCCTGGTCTGCTTTATTCCAAATGAGAAAAAAACAGAAAAGGAATTGTAATCCTGGTCTGAGAATTGGGAAGATGGCGCATATGGACTTTTTCCAGGGTTGTTTCCCCTCCACTTGACAGGATTATCAGTAAACAAGCAGAACACGGACTACTCTATATCCATGCACAAAAGGGTGTTGGGGGAAGATGCAGTTCCTCACATGGGGGGCCCAAATTTCAACGGTCAGTGTGGAATTTGAGGACCCTTTGATTTAGAGGAACAAAGTAACTGCAAGTTTACTGCCTTATGTATCACTGACTGGGAAGTAGGTTGTATAAGCTCTCAGTAATCTACTTTCATGTCCTGGCTGTTTAAGCAGTGCTGCTATGAATATTGTTCTTTCGAACTATGGTGCTGGAGAAGATTATAGAGAGTTCCCTAGACTGCATGGAGATCAAGCCAGTCAATTCTAAAGGAAATCAACCCTGAATATTCATTTCAAGGACTGTTGTGAAGCTGAAGCTCCAATACTTTGGCCACCTGATGTGAAGAAACCCTGATGCTGGGAAAGATTGAAGGCAAAAGTAGAAGGAGATGGCAGAGGATGAGATGCTAGATAGCATCACTGACTCAATGGACATGAATTTGAGCAAACTCTCAGAGATAATGGAGAACAGAGAAGCCTGGAGTGCTGCAGTCCGTGGGGTCACATAGATCACCCAGGACTTAGTGACTGAGCAACAATTTTGTATGTTATATTCCTATGGATTCTTATTACCAAGTTTCCAATTCTGAATTCTGTACCTTTTTGATAACACTAAATTGCTTCCTTATGGAAATTCTCTAACCCCCAGTCAACTTTGAACTCACTTTCATGAAGGACGTATTGCATATCTAATTATATAGCATCTCTGTGTCACTATATTAAATTCCATGACAAATATGCTCATCTGCAATATTTTTGTTAAGTCTAGCTAATGGCTTTATAGAGTTTTATTCCTTTAGTATCATTTTTTAAATGTTGAGGGACAATTACATAGTAAAATACTCAACTGAGAGCAGATGAGAAAGCCATGTCCTCAAATGCTTCCAAGCTTCTCTTTTTAAATTTGAAAATACTTGTATAATGTCTTACAGGAAGATGTGGAGAAGGAAATGGCAGACCATTCCAGTATTCCTGGCAGGAAAATCCCATGGACCGAGGAGCCTGGTGGGCTACAGTCTATGAGGTTACAAAGAGTTGGACACGACAGTGACTGAACACACACAGTAAGTTGCCTATTACTTTTCCAGGTCACTTACACCTAAAAATATTACATAAAGCAAACACTGAACTTTTCTGGGTTTGAACACAAAATTTAAAAGCTTCCTTAGTTTTGATTCTTGGCTTTTTGGAGCATCTCCAGGGGAGCACTGCTTCACTACAGATTGAGTGAGTTAACCTGCTGCCCTCAAGGCTATTTGTCTCTATGGAACTTACTCATTCATCCTCAAAGGCACCTTTCCCTTCAAAGCCACGCAAGCAGAGAAGTTCTTGTACAGAAAGAGAATTAATCATGTATTTGTCATACTGCACACAAAATAAGTCATTTGATACAATGGAGCAAAATGTTAGCTGTAAGTTAGCTCATTCCAGTAGAGTTTTACAATAAGATGTTAGCCGTATGCCTCTTAAGAGACAGGGAGGATGGATGGCAGGGTGAAATATTTAATTTTCAATTTGCACAAGTACAACACTCAACCTCAGAACATTTTAAAGGAAGTATAGTAAGAAGACAATATAATACACAGACTAAATATTATATTTCTATCAGGAGTTCTACTACATGTTTTTTTAGACCCAAGCTTGAAATATATAAGGTGATATAGGTGCTAATAATTGGATGGGCTACAATTTATTATGAATAATTAAAACTCTACCATATTTTTTAACTTAGATTCTCAGCAGTTTTAATTACTTAGCACAATCTATCAATTGTTTTCCTCTTATCTAGGAAATAATCCTTTTGTGTGTTTTGTCTTGTTTTCTACAATTTGAGCTACTAACTACATTGAAATTTATGTAAGCAAATTTACTGTCTTAAAATTTGCCCCATGAGATGGCAGAGAACTACTTGGAATCCAAAGAACTATGCTTCTCTTTAAACAGCCTAAAGAGATGTGGAAACATGGATTTCAGCCAAGAAAAGAAAAAGAGTAATGGGAAAATAAATTAATTTTAGAAGCTATAAAGGAATAAGTACTGTAATTGGTAGATATAATATTAGAGTCATTTAGAAATACACATTTTAAACATTATTTTTAAATGAGAACTCCTTCGAAGATTTCTGCAACTATGATTAGACTCTTAAAGACACAATTATCATATAATCATTTTCAAATAGCTTTGTTCCCCTTGACTTCCAAGAGAAGTTTTTATGGAAAATAGTGGGTCAAATTTTTTAGAGTTAATGTATTGGAGCAAGTTTCATATGGAATTATAATTCTCCAAAATCCAGGTCTTTTTATTTTGATACAACCACAACCTTCTGTTACTGAAAGAAAATCTTAAAAAAACCTTCTGTTCTTGAACTACTTAAGAGTAAGTTGCCTGGATGATGCCCTCTCAAAGCTGAACACTTTGATATGTACCAACTACAAATAAGGATATCCTTCTGTATACTGGTCACAACACAACAATCAAACAAGGTCATTAACAGTGATATATTACTATCATCTAATCCCAAAGCTTCATCCAATTTTTGTGAGTTTTCTCAATAATGCCCTTTACAGCAAATAGGATCAAGTCAGGGTCACCTCTTATACTTGGAGGTTATGAATCTTTAGCTCTTTTTTTTTTTTTTACTTTTTTTTACTCCAAAACAGTTGTTTGACTTTGATGTCTATAACATTGTGAAGATTATAGACCAGTTATTTTATAGGATGTCCTTTAGATTACATTTATTTGAAATGTCAAATGTAGGTTGTAGAGGTTTGGTAAGAATAACACAGAAAAGATGTCCCCTTCTTCCATTTTATCAGACAGGACACAATTTCAATCTGTCCCCTTGCTTATAATGCTAAACGTGGTACCTTGAATTAAGTGTTCCTGGCCAGATTTCTTCAAGGTATAGTAATCTTTTGTATTTATAAGTATTTTGTAGGAAGGCAATTAAAACTGTTACATTGCTCATCAAACCTTCATCCATTACTTTAACATCTATTTCTGTTTCTTGGATAAATAATCAATGTCATAGATGCCAAATGGTGATAACATCTTTCCTTCATTCCATCTACAGTCTTCTATTGGCATGCAAGTTAAGGAAAAGTTTTCTCCTCTGGAAATAATTAATTCAATAAACAAAACAACAACAAAAAAAATCATGGATTCCTGTTTGTTTATAATAATCCACACCTATCATTATTTATTTTGCTGGTCATATTACCCCCAAAATGGCCTGTGATAGATCCTTCAAGGGGACTTCCAGTTGTTTTTGACAAACCTTAATCTTTTCTTAGAGGAAGTCCTTACATTTTACTGTTTCACTATTCCAACTTTGAAATCAGCAATTTTACCAAAGAGCGCTGGTTCTTTTTGATATACAATGGTATTAAAAAAAAAAAAAAAAGATATGTTTTCAAGTCACTTTTGATCCTCAGATTTCACAGCCTTTCAGAAAACTGAGATAAAGAATATATTACCTCCCTCCCTCTCCCATGCATAGTTATGTCTCTGTATATACTGTTGGCCCTCCATACCTGGGGGCTTCTTTTTTCAGATTGAACCAACCTCGGGGATGTGATGTGCAATTGGTTGAATCCATGATTTGGAACCATGCATATGCAGGGCTGACTATACAGTGACATTTTATATAAGGAACTTGAGAGTTAGTGGATTTTGGAATTAAAAGATTGGGGAGTCATCACCTGTGGATACTGAGGTACAACTGTATATTCAAAACCATAATGTCATACTGATATCAACTTCACAGAAGTTTCCCTTACTATGTCTTATCTCACAGACAAGAACTTGACTTCCACCATTCCTCACATATATATATATNGGGAGGCCTGGCGTGCTGCAATTCATGGGGTCGCAGAGTCGGACACGACTGAGCGACTGAACTGAACTGACCTGAACCTGTGACATTTCTGATGACACTCTGTGAGCAGGTGTTACCATCATATAATCTCCATTTCACAGGTGACGGCACGGAGACACAGGTAGGTCCCTGGCCCCAGGTCTGTGAGGCTAAGAGGAGGCTGACTGGGATCCGAACCAGGCATTGTGGTACTGGAGTCAACACCCTAAACCAAGGCCACATCCCAGAATCCTACACACAGGAGTGACCACCAAGACATTTGGGTATATAGCCTTTTAGTATTTTAAATATATAATTTTTTTCATAAATTATTATAAAATATGTGCTTACCTTGCCTGCCAGGCTCCTCTGTCCATGGGTTTCTCCAGGCAAGAATACTGGAGTGGGTTGCCACTTCTCCAGGGGATCTTGCCTGGAAAATCCTGTGGACAGAAGAGCCTGGTAGGCTACTGTCCATGGGGTCACAAAGAGTTGGACAGGACTGAGCGATTTCACCTTCTAGCTCAGTTGGTAAAGAACCTGCCTACAATGCAGAAGACCCAGGTTTGATTCCTGGGTCAGGAAGATCCCCTGGAGAAGTGGCAACCCACTCCAGTATTCTTGCCTGGAGAAACCGATGGACAGAGGAGCCTGGCAGGCTACAGTTCATGGGGTCACAAGAGTCAGACAGGACTCAGCAACTAAACCACTACCATTATGAAATGTCTTACTCTATGCACTGTTTTGTAGTCTTTCTACTTATCTTTCCACATCATGACACATTCTACAACGTTTTCTTCAAAATGAAAATGGTCTTTTTTTATCATAAAAGTGACAGAAGAATTTATGTGTTTGCTTGAAGTGTATGCATGAAACGTCTCTGAAAGGGTCCTACAGATGCTGGAACACTGGTTACCTCTTGAGGAAGCCAGATGGAAAGCAGATGTGGATGAGAAGGAGACCACTGTGTACCTTCTTGTACTCTTGATTGTGACTATATAAATGTGCTATTGATTTCAAAAATAATTAAACTTTAAAAATGAAACTAATTCATCATCACTGTAAAAAAATACAGGCATAAAGTAGAAAATAAATTCATCTTTAAGCTCAATACTCAGAGATAACACTGTTTTTGTGCTCTATTTCTTCCAGACCTTCATCTATGAATGTATAGACATATAAGCAGATATGTTTTTACCAAAATAGGATGAGGCTGTATGGGGCTGTTTTGTCACCTGTGTTTTTCACTTAGAGAGAATCATGGACAGTGTTTCATGCAGCCTCATTTTAAATGTCAGCAAGGTTATCAGTCATATAAAGGTGGCCGGTTTCCAAAGGAATATTTCTGGATAGACTGAGTTCAGCACCTGGATATGCAGTGCTAGTTGATACCAGGGTTATTTTATTAGGAGACTCAGATGAAATTATGGTTGTGAAAGTGGTTTGTAAAGTATATAGCATATAAGATTCTGTTTTAAATTCTGGCCTCTGAACTGGCCATGTCAGGAAGAATGGTAGAATCAAAACCAGTTGGCCCAGCTTCTAACGTTGGCCCACAGAGCTGACACCTCCCTAGCGCGGTCTTTATTTACACACTCATCTACTTATTTATATTTTGAGTCTTAGTTGTGGCATGTGGGATCTAGTTCCTTCATCAGGAATCAAACCTGCATTGGGAGTGCAGTCTTAGCCACTGGACCACCAGGTAAGTCCCTGCACTCATCTTCAAAGCAGAGAGTTTTAAGGAAAGTTTAAGAGCACAAAGTGTTAGCAAGGATATGGAAGTGAAACTCTGCTAAATGTCTTACAGCTGGTGGGAATGTGAACTGGGACAAACTTTCGGGAAAAGAGGTGGTATCTACTAAAGCTGATCATGTAAGATACCCTATGCCTCAGAAAGGCCTCCCCTGCTTATACAGTGAACACAAATGCAGGCAGGTTTAATCACATGACTTATTAATAGAATGTTCATAGCAGCACCATTTATAAGCATCCCAAACTAGAAACTTCCCATATGCCCATCAGTAGTTAAGTGGATAAATTATAATATTGTCACACAATACACTACTACCCAACAATATGAATCTATCTCACAAACATGTTGAAACAAAGAAACTTGGCTCAAGATTAGAGCACAAACTGTTTCACTTAGCTCTACTGCTACGCAACAAACTGTTCCCAAACTTAGAGTCTTAAAACAACTGGTTGTTCTTCATGATTGAGTGGCTAGTTGTCCAGTTTCTCTTCTGATGTCATCAGTGGCTGCATTAGGCTGAGGGTTTGGCAGGGCTGGAAGGTCCAAGGAGACCTTGTTCACCTGTGTGGTGGTTCTGGGTTCTTCTCCACAGGGCCTCAGTCACCTCTCTGGTGTGGAAGCCTCGGAGCAACATTCCAAAAGGGTAAAAGTGAAGCTGCAAGCTCTAAGGCTGAACCTCAGACTTGCATAGCATTTGTTCCTCTGCATTCTGTCGGTCAGCCAAGTCAAAGGCCATCACAGATTCAAGGGGTGGAAAAAACAGACTCCATCAATAGACTACCATTGATAATGATAATAGATTACCATTATTGCCAAATTCAGACTTAAATTGAAGAAGGTAGGGAAAACCACTAGATCATTCAAGTATGACCTAAAACCAAATCCCTTTTGATTATACAGTAGAAGTGACAAATAGATTCAAGGGATTAGATCAGATGGACAGAGTGCCTGAAGAACTACGGACGGAAGTTTGTGACATTGTACAGGAGGCAGGGAGCAAGACCATCTCCAAGGAAAAGAAATGAAAAAGGCAAAATGGTTGTCTGAGGAGGCCTTACAAATAGCTATGAAAAGAAGAGAAATGAAAGGCAAAGGAGAAAAGGAAAGATATACCCATTTGAATGAAGAGTTCCAAAGAATATCAAGGAGAGACAAGAAAGCCTTCCTCAATGATCAGTGCAAAGAAATAGAGGAAAACAATAGAACGGGAAAGACTATAGAGCTCTTCAAGAAAACTAAGAGATATCAAGGGAACTTTTCATGCAAAGATGGGTACAATAAAGTATAGAAATAGTATGGCCCTAACAGAAGCAGAAGATATTAAGAAGAGGTGGCAAGAATACACAGAAGAACTATACAAAAAAGATCTTCATGACTCAGATAAACATGATGGAGTGATCACTGGACTAGAATCAGACATCCTGCAATGCAAAGTCAAGTGGAGGTAATAGAATTCCAGTTGAGTTATTTCAAATCCTAAAAGATGATGCTGTGAAAGTGCTGCACTCAATATGCTAGCAAATTTGGAAAATTCAGCAGTGGCCACAGGACTGGAAAAGGTCAGTTTTCATTCCGATCCCAAAGAAAGGCAATGCCAAAGAATGCTCAAACTACCGCACAATTGCACTCATCTCAAGCGCTAGCAAAGGAATGCTCAAAATTCTCCAAGCCAGGCTTCAGCAGTATGTAAACCATGAACTTCCAGATGTTCAAGCTGGATTTAGAAAAGGCAGAGGAACCAGAGATCAAATTGCCAAGATCTGTTGGATCACCGAAAAATCAAGAAAGTTCCAGAAAAACATATACTTCTATGTTATTGACTATGCCAAAGCCTTTAAGTGTGTGGATCTCAACAAACTGGCAAATTCTTAAAGAGATGGGAATACCAGACCACCTGACATGCCTCCTAAGAAATCTGTATGCAGGTCAGGAAGCAACAGTTAGAAATGGACATGGAACAACAGACTAGTTCCAAATAGCAAAAGGACTATGTCAAGGCTGTATACTGCCACCCTGCTTGTTTAACTTCTATGCAGAGTACATCATGAGAAACGCTGGGCTGGAAGAAACAAGCTGGAATCAAGATTGCCAGGAGAAATATCAATAACCTCAGATATACAGATGACATCACACCTAGGGAAGAAAGCAAAGAAGAATTAAAGAGCCTCTTGATGAAAGTAAAAGAGGAGAGTGAAAAAGTTGGCTTAAAGCTCAACATTCAGAAAACTAAGATCATGGCATCTAGTCCCATCACTTCATGGCAAATAGATGGGGAAACAGTAGAAACAGTGACAGATTTTATTTTGGGGGGCTCCAAAATCACTGCAGATGGTGACTGCAGTCATGAAATTAAAAGACGCTTGCTCCTTGGAAGAAGTTATGACCATCTAGACAGCATATTAAAAAGCAGAGACATTACTTTGCCAACAAATGTCCGTCTAGTCAAAGCTATGGTTTTTCCAGTAGTCACGTATGGATTTGAGAGTTGGACTACAAAGAAAGCTGAGTACAGAAGAATTGATGCTTTTGGACTGTGGTGTTGGAGAAGATTCTTGAGTCTCTTGGACAGCA
>SJYV01012696.1:189332-226005 GCA_006410875.1 Neotragus pygmaeus | reverse complement strand
TATATGGTCACCCTGCTTATTTAACTTATATACAGAGTACATCATGTGAAATGCTGGGCTGGATGAAGCACAAGCTGGAATCAAAATTGCCGAGAGAAATATCAGTAACCTTTGATGTTCAGATGACACCACCCTTATGGCAGAAAGTGAAGAGGAACTGAAGAGCCTCTTGATGAAAGTGAAAGAGGAGAGTGAAAGTGTTGGCTTAATATTCAGCATTCAAAAAACTAAGATCATGGCATCTGGTCCCATCACTTCATGGAAGATAGATGGGGAAACAGTGGAAACAGTGACAGACTTAATTTTCTTGGGCTCAAAAATCACTGCAGAGGTGACTGCAGCCATGATATTAAAAGACTCTTACTCCTTGGAAGAAAAGCTATGACAAACCTAGGCAGTATATTAAAAAGCAGAGACATTACTTTGCCAACAAAGGTCCATCTAGTCAAAGCTATGGTTTTTTCCAGTAGTCATGTGTGGATGTGAGAGTTGTAGTATAAAGCTGAGTGCCAAAGAATTGATGCTTTTGAACTGTGGTGTTGGAGAAGACTCTTGAGAGTCCCTTGGACTGCAAGGAGATCAAACCAGTCAACCCTAATGGAAATCAGTCCTGAGTATTCATTGGAAGGACTGATGCTGAAGCTGAAACTCCAGTACTTTGGCCACCTGATGCAAAGAACTGACACATTTGAAAAGGCCCTGATGCTAGAATGATTGAAGGCAGGAGGAGAAGGGAATGACAGAGGATGATATGGTTGGATGGCATCACCGACTCAATGGACATGAGTTTGAGCATCCAGTAACTGTGATGGGCATGGAAATCTGGCGTACTGCAGTTCGTGGAGTTGCAAAGAGTTAGACACAACTGAGCTACTGAACTGAATATGCAACACTGGAATAGAAATAGGAGCCCACCTAAGTATTCTTGCCTAGAAAATGCTATGGACAGATGAGCCTGGCAGACTACAGACCATGCAATTGCAAGAGTTGGACATGACTGAGCATGTATGTATGCATCATGTAATATATATACCCCTCATGCAAGGTAAGGAGCAGCAGCTACGCTTTGCTGGAGCACCTGTGAAGAGATATCCCATGTCCAAGGTAAGAGAAAACCAAGTAAGACGGTAGGTGTTGCAGGAGGGCAGACACACTGAAACCATAATCAAAGAAAACTAGTCAATCTAATCACACTAAGACCACAGCCTTGTCTAACTCAATGAAACTAAGCCATGCCCTGTGGAGCCACCCAAGATGGGTGGGCATAGTGGAGAGGTCTGACACAATGTGGTCCACTGGAGAAGGGAATGGCAAACCACTTCAGTATTCTTGNATATTAAAAAGCAGAGACATTACTTTGCCAACAAATGTCCGTCTAGTCAAAGCTATGGTTTTTCCAGTAGTCACGTATGGATTTGAGAGTTGGACTACAAAGAAAGCTGAGTACAGAAGAATTGATGCTTTTGGACTGTGGTGTTGGAGAAGATTCTTGAGTCTCTTGGACAGCAAGGAGATCGAACCAGTCCATCCTAAAAGAAATAATTCTTGAGTATTCATTGGAAGGACTGATGCTGAAGCTGAAACTGCAGTACTTTGGCCACCTGATGCAAAGAACTGACTCATTTGAAAAGGCCCTGATGCTGGGAAAGATTGAAGGCGAGAAGGGAAAGGGAGTTCTATACTCCCCTATTCTTGAGTTCTATACTTGCAATTCCTGTATCAAAACGAAGATCCTTATAGACTGAAAACAATCTCTCTCAATAACAATGTTGAAAACAGACTTCTGAAGGCACATTTCTGCTGCTGTCCTGAAAGATCAGATATTATTTCTGTTTCGGTGATTGTAAACCCAGAATTCTTCTGGAACTTTCTTTAATAATCATTGTTCAGGAAGTCAGCAATAATCAGGACTTGTCCGACACTGTGAGGATACCAATGATGTTCACTGCATCACAATACTTGCAGGTAGAAATGCTGCTGTTTCAAAGAAAACACCCTTTTCCAGGTTATTTTTAACCTTTTAGAAAAAATAAAGGTCCTCATAAGATAGTTTAAGCCACCAAAAAAACAAATATTTTAAAAAGAAGGTCATAAATTATCACTATGCATTTTCCTTAAATATTAATATATAAGTATTTTCAACTTATATAAGTAAATATATGAATTTTTTAAAATTGCTTAATTAGCCAGATTCCAAGGGCTTAAATACTTTCATAGAAAAAAGCTAGACTTTTCTGGCGGTCCAGTGGTTAAGACTCCACAGTTCAACTGCAGGTGACATGGGTTTGATCCCTGGTGAGGGAACTAAGATTCCGAATGCCATGTGTGTGGTATGGCCAAAAAAGAAAAAAAAAGTCACCTGTCTTTGGAAGGTTCCCTTATGTGATTTTAGAGGAACAGCCTCTAAAATCAGATGTTCAATGAACAAATGAATGTATTAGGGCATGAAAGATTGAAAAATCCTATAAAACATGTGCATTTATGAATCTATTTTCTATTTAAAATGCACAGGTAAGGAATTTCTACATCAAGCAGGGGTAGAGTGTAGGGAAACGATTTAATTGGTAACAGAACTGGGCTTGTCAGAGTCCTTTAATTTTCTCACATGCGGCTGCTGCTAAGTCACTTCAGTCATGTCCAACTCTGTGAGACCCCACAGACGGCAGCCCACCAGGCTCCCTGTCCCTAGGATTCTCCAGGCAAGAACACTGGGGTGGGTTGCCATTTCCTTCTCCAATGCATGAAAATGAAAGTGAAAGTGAAGTCGCTCAGTGTCCAACTCTTAGCGACCCCATGGACTGCAGCCCACCAAGCTCCTCCATCCGTAGGATTTTCCAGGCACGAGTACTGGAGTGGGGTGCCATTGCCTTCTCCGAATTTTCTCACATACATTCCCTCTAATTCGTCTTCCCTGGGACCCCCTCCCAACCCACTCCCTTAGATTCTCTGTCTTCTTCCTAGAGAAAAAGGCTCAGTTGTAGCACTATTAGTTTAAGACTTGCTAGGACTTTACCTGAGGTACCTGTCTACTACTCCCAGGCCCCTTGTCAGGAGGATCTCCTTGGAGCCCAAAAGTGGATAACTGGTCTAGAAAAGATACGAACAGTGTCACGGTCTAAGAATTTCTGAAGTGGACTTTGTGACATCATGCAGAGGCTAAGGGGTGAGGCAAAGGGCTCCCTCCCTTCCTCCCAACGTGTGTAAACTCGGGCAGAGGACTGCACGTCCCCAGGCCTGTTTCCTCATCTGGGGACTAGCAGAACCACAGTGGGAATATGTGTGTTCGGCCACCTTTTGGCGCTCAGTGAGGCCTCTTCCTCCCTGACCATGTCCTTCTAGGGCTCAAAGATCTGTAACTTAAGGGATCACAGGGAAGCTGAACAACTGGAAGCTAAGGAGGATGGGTGAAGGAGTGGTGAATGTGTCCCATGGCAAGGACAGCATTTAGTCTGGGCAGAGAGGGCAGTGAGGAGCTGGGGCTGCCAACCGTGAGCATCCAGCAGCTTGCTTGGCATTTAACATGGTCCAGTTCTCAGAAGAGCCCTGTGAGGAAGGCAGGGTTATGAGCTCCATCTTCTAAGTGAGGAAACTGAGGTTTTTTAACTTTCCCAAGATCATTCAGCTGAATGGGTAAATGGAGAGTCCAGCCTGGGTCTGATGCTCTGCATCAGCTTAAGATGCTCCTCTCCGGTGGCTGGAGACAGCATGGGGGAGCTGGCCCAGAGAGGAGCAAGAGGGCGACATGGAAGACGCCTGTCAGCCGCTGGTATCAGGGACGGGCAGGGGCCAGAGAGGACTCTTCGGGACTCATCAGAAAGGGATTTTCCAGGCCTCAGCTGCCTTATGTGTGGGCTTGCCTGGAGGCAGGAGTGAGTCTACTTTCCCTGGAGGAAAGCAGGCTTGTGAGCACCACGCTGGGGACCAATCTCCTGGGGACCACCCAGACAGACGGGAGCAGCCCACTCCTCTTCACTGGGGGGGCTCAGTGGCTGGCACGGTTGAGTCCATCTTCCTACTTCTTTCTACATGTTCCATTGTCACGGCAAGCACTCCCTTTGCCTCGCTCTGGCCATCTCCCAGGAAGGGTTATATAAAACTAAGTAAAGATATTAAAATACACAAATGAAATTCTTAGCCTTAATCTCTCCGTTCCCGTGTCCATGGAATGGGTCTGATGATCCGTCCGACTCCGGGAGAGCAGGGTGGCTGTCAGCCTCTTTGCCCGCCATCGCAGGCTTCCTGCTCATGCAGCGCTGGCCCAGGAGGCTTTGATTCTTCACGCTGAGGAGGGGCTGTGACTAGAGCCTAATCTCATGTCTGCAATCCATTTCTTCCATGGAGCTGCACTAACCTTTCCCATCTAGATAACTGTGAGGCAACCACAACAGTTTCTCTCTCTGCTACACTTTTTTCTTTCGTGGAGATATGGAAAAGGTCAGTTCAGTAGACTCAGACCTGTGTTCTGACTCTCACAGACAGAGGCCTATCACTCTTATACCCACAGGTAATCATTCTGAGCTATAAACCTTTTTTTTTTTAGAGAGAGATACACATTCCATGAATATAACACAGTCCATCTTGGAAGGCAAGATGGCCTTGGGAGAAACACTCCACAGATGAGAGTGTGGGCCATCAAGAGGCTCATGAACTCACTTTTCTTAAAGGGTAGTCCCCAGAGCTCACTAAAAATTGTACTTGGATTTAATTTCAATTGAGAACCATATTTGAGTCCATATTTCTAATCTCTGCACCTGATTTTGACTTAAATTGACTTCTAACACTGACATATCTTCCAAGGGAACCTAAGCAAAGAACATCAGCTCCACATTGCCCTCCCCTCAAGAGAACATGAAGAAACACAAGTCACAACGAGAATGAAGGGGCCACTGTTTGCTCTTGTCCAGTGAAGGTCTCTTGGCCTCAGAATGCCGCCACTTCCCGCAGTTCCAGCCCTGGGCTGCGGTCCACCCTGAGTAAGTGAATTCCTCTGCTGAAACTCACACACAATAAGGAGATGGTGTCGGCCACCGCCAGGGAAGTCAAAGGTCCTGATCCATCCAGAGACAAGGTGAAAAGGCAGGCTGGGGAAGAAGGGGGAACCGGCACGTTAGACCAAGGGTGCCATATCATGAAAGGTGGCGTCTTTGTAAGAAACCTACAGAAATAAAGCACGTGCTATGTACACGCATCTAACCCAGGTAAGAGAGGCACCCAGTGCCTCAGAGGAGCGTTCAGGGGAAAGTCAACCCAGGTTTGTCAGCACAGGACGTATTCCACCTGGAAGTACACTGGACAACTGGGGCCTCGCTGCAAGGCCACGTTAAAACGCTGCCCTCGGGCGCCTGCCCAGAGAACAAAGCACAGAGCGAAAGGTAAGGATAATGATCTTCAGCCGCGGCGCCCCGGGGTCTCGCTCTGTCCTTTCAGGACAAAGCATGCCGGGGCACCTGCAGGGCAGTCTGGGGCTGCTGACCCACTCTCCCCCGTCAGCGTCTTGCAGGCTGCTCTTCTAAGAGCACACGTGCACGCCTGGTGGCCGAGTGGCATTTTCACACCTGGTCCTCCCTGGTCTCGGGTTTTGATCCCTGAATCTAGAACAGCTGCTCCTCCCACACGCCCAGGTCAGGGTACCTGATTGCACTCACTGTGGAAGCCGCTAGACGTGACCCCACACGTCTGAGGGGGGCGACCCTATCCTCCCCTGCTAGGAGCTGAGTTTCTGGGAGATGACTGTCGAAGGGATTTGGCTTGAGGGTCTCTATATGAACACTAGCCCTGTGTCTGCCAGAAGCCAGTGTCTAGGCCAGAATAGTATGGAGGCAGTGGGGTGCTTGTAAGCTGGCTTTTTGGAAAGGAAAAAAAAACCTTCACTCATAGCATTTGCCAATTTTTGTGAGGTTAAATACTCCTGCCATGACCATATTAAATATTCCTGAATATTTAACAGTCAGCAAGTAGAAGCTGGCTCCAGCACACCAGCACATTGAGCAAACTGTGGCAAGCTGGCTCCCTAAAGCATGTCTTTCTCTGGTGCTTTGCATGACCTTACCACGATCCCAAACCTCAGCTGCAGAGTCAAGAGAGGCCAGAGTCTTTCTGAGACTATCCTTACCCCACACCTCACCCCCACCAAACTGAGGCTCTCATTTTAGCCCTTGAAAATGAATCTTAAAGTGGCAATTCTTGTTCTCTTTTCCAGACATTTTGAGCATCACAACTTAAAACATGATGAGGAACTTCAGGCAGAAAGAATGAAAGAACCAAATATATTTGAGCTTTTAGGAAGGTGTCTGTACAACATGATATCAGGGGTCACGTGGTAACAGCTTCTAGCCAGCTGGACAAGGGAGTCTGGTCTCTTGATGCCATCTCTTAACCACTATGGTGGTGGCAGGGCATGGGTGACTCTGTATATGCTGAGAAATGGAAGAAAGAGTTTTAAAGAAACCTATAGGACTTCATGCATCTTTCAGAAGCAGAAGGAAATGGCAAACCACTTCAATATTCTTGCCTTGAGAACCCCATGAACAGTATGAAAAGGCAAAATGGTAGGGTGCTGAAAGAGGAAATCCCCAGGTCAGTAGGTGCCCAATACGCTACTGGAGGTCAGTGGAGAAATAATCCAGAAAGAATGAAGGGATGGAGCCAAAGCCAAAGCAAAAACAATACCCCATTGTGGATGTGACTGGTGACAGAAGAAAGGTCCAATGCTGGTAAGAGCAATATTGCATCGGAACCTGGAATGTCAGGTCCATGAATCAAGGCAAATTGGAAGTGGTCAAACAAGAGATGGCAAGAGTGAATGTCAACATTCTAGGAATCAGCAAACTAAAATGGACTGGAATGGGTGAATTTAACTCAGATGACCATTATATCTACTACTGTGGGCAGGAATCCCTCAGAAGAAATGGAGTAGCCATCATGGTCAACAAAAGAGTCCGAAATGCAGTACTTGGATGCAANCGTGTTTTTGGGTCGACCTCCCCTCAAGCCTCGAGGATGAGGATGGATTTTCCTGTTATTATCTAAATAAAATAGAGCTGTAACATGGAGCTGCAACGCTGTCTAAGAGCTATATCACGGTCTGTTCGAGATCTGAGAGCTATAACGCGGTCTGTCCAAGACCCAGGAGCTGTGACACGCCGAGGGCTTTAATGTCCGTCACTCCAAATCTTTGTTGTGATGAGACAGAACCGAGGAGCAGACACTCGCCTGACACTATTAGCTATATAACTTCTAAAATAAGTAATCCATCATTCATTGTTATTAATCTCCCAAAGCTAAACATTTTAAACTAACCTACATTTTAATTTGAGTCACACTTGTAGAATGACACCATAGACAGGCCCAGGATGCTTGAGACAGTCATTCGCTTCTGATGCAGTCGGTTAATATTATCACACAAAGGTCTACTCTCCACTTCTCATGCCTTAATTTTCTGAGCGCAGGACTTTTTACTATTATAATTATTCATGGTTCCGTAGTATCTCAAGAACCATATGCCTATGATAGCTACTGGATAAACAGCTAGAAATCAAACAATTTACACAGGAAAGAAAAAGTATGTCATGGGCAGTGGGGAGTAAATTACGGGTCTAAAAAATGGCAATCGCCACAGCTTCACAGAGCTGCTATCCACTGTTTTATTGGGATTTCACACAATATACATACAGGTGTTCTTTACATAATTTAGCATGCTATGCTATGCTAAGTCGCTTCAGTCATGTCTGACTCTGTGCAACCCCAGAGATGGCAGCCCATCAGGCTCCACCATCCCTGGGATTCTCCAGGCAAGAACACTGGAGTGGGTTGCCATTTCCTTCTCCAATGCATGAAAGTGAAAAGTGAAAGTAAAGTCGCTCAATCGTGTCCAACTCTTAGCAACACCATGGACTGCAGCCCACCAGGCTCCTCCGTCCATGGTATTTTCCAGGCAAGAGTACTGGAGTGGGGTGCCATTGCCTTCTCCAATTTGACATATACAGTGTTTTAAAATCCAATTGCTCGATTATGAATATGCTGAAAGAATATCCCAGTAACACCCTAAGTAAATCATTTCTACACCAAGACATGAATTTCAGATTGCACAAGAGGCAGAGAAGCTCCTGGTCAAAGTGGATGCCGCACAAAATGACCCCAGACACCATCTCCCAGCAAGACACCAGCTTTCGCCAGGTATTTAAAGTCTAAACAGTCCATTGTAAACTAACTGCTTTTGTTTCAAGAAACTGGGCAGGTTTTAAAAACTGTCATTTACCTGAAATTTTTCACATTTGATTCAAGTCAAAATATTCCTAAGTGTTTCCCATGATGAATTTGGCAGTGCATCCTGTATCATCAGGCTGAGGGGTTATACAGCTTCTTACTGCTGATTCATAAATAAACTCTTCTAGGGAAACCTTCAAGATGTAAAAGACTGTCAGCCCACAGGCCATATACACCTGAGGCACTCTGACTTCTCTATCAAATGGAGCCTTAGAAAAATTTCAAGAAGCAAAACCTGCCCCATGGATCTTGGACTTCTTCCCTGGACTGGTTCCAGTGATGGACTTGAATAATATGGAAAAATAGGAAATGAGCTCAACTTTTCCATCTTTTTTGATTTGGGACAACATTCATCCCAAGACTTCTGGAGATATCCCCACAAGACATCATCACAAGATTAACCCAGCAAAATTCCCAACTTCTCCCTAACATCATCTTCCTTCATGCTTGGATTAAACAAGTTTGGGTGTGTTCTATCTGCATCAGAGACACCAAATGTAGAAAACTCCTTGGTAACCCTCCCTTTTCTTAAACAATAATGCTGACCACTCAACCGCTGGTGGCCCCGCTCAGCTGAAGGAAGACGGTGCCATGGGTGAGCTGAGACCCTGAGGGTGCACTCGGCCACTCACCTCGCCTGCTGGCAGACACAGCAGACCCACACCTTCTCGAGCTTCTGGTAGGAGCAGCAACTCTTGCAGACGTTGAACTTGCAGTCCCCGCACCGGCGCTTGGTGTTGACGAGGAAGGTGAAGGGTGAACAGCAACGCATGCAGCAGTGCTCCACGAACTTCTGGTGCCTGGAGAGGATGCTGCACTTGCTGCCTTCCTCGTCCAGCCTCTGCTTCATCTCGCTGGGGCGGTGGGGGGGGGATGAGAAGAGAGACAGCACGTCAGCTCAGGGGCTCCCTCCCCAAAGCGCCCCACCCTGCCCCCCTGTCTGCCAAGCGACCACGTAGGATCTTCCTGTAAAACAGTACAACTCAGGAAGTCCAATGGCTTGACATACTATCCAGAGAGGAACCCTAATGGTGGATTAATTGTGTTTTCTTCTACGTGTCATATTTTCTATAAGAAAGCACAAAACCATGCTACTTATATTTCAGACACCAGATTGAAATATAAGTTATTATAAAACTAAGCACATTAAAAAAGAACCCTTTAGCTTAATTAATGCCTTTTTAAAGGAGCAGAAGATCATTTATGTTAAAACATTAATCCTCACAACAGCCCTGCTGGGAATATGATAAATGCAATCCTGGCCCTCAATATCCCTGGAAAACAAGCACCGAGGATTTTAAAAGCTTTCAAATCAATGTAAGTCAATAAAGATTCTCTGGGTGATGGGCTAATCCTAAACACTGGTGACTCAAGAGCTGGATAAACATTAACTCCCTTTTTCCAAAGAGCTCATGGGTATTCTGGGCACGCAACTGGTCATATTAATGCAAAGCTGCACGCACTGTTTCCTCTATACTTTGAGAAACAAAAGAGAAACCCTGAGAGATAAGGAATCCCCCAAACACACTGCATACCCAGGATAAAACTGACCGGAAGTAACCAAGTTATTCTGACTTGAAAGGTTTTGAATTGTTTTTTTTTCCTGTTCAAAGATGGACACCCACAGGCAGGAACAGAAAATAATTATATTTTTCCATACTCATTTTGTGATTACACAGTTCATCCCAGATGAATCTACGATGTATGTGCATCACGCTAAGTTGCTTCAGTCATGTCCGACTCTTTTGCAACCCCACAGACTATAGCTCTTCAAGCTCCTCTGTCTATGAGATTCTCCAGGCAAGAATATGGAGTGGATTGCCATTTCCTCATCCAGGGGATATTCCTGACCCAGGGATCAAACCCTTGTCTCTTACATCTCCTGCACTGGCAGGCAGGTTCTCTATTACTAGCACCTCCTGAAATATGATGTATGTAGCAAATATTTTCCTTCATTTTGCAATTGTTTTTTCAACTTTTCATGTGGTATGTCTCATCATTTAGAAGTGTTTACTTTTTCTGTAGTTAAATCTGTCAGTCTTTTCTTCTATAGCTTCTAAATTTTACATCTTGCTTATTACTTCTCCCACCCTCTACCAACCACTTATCTACTTTCTATTTCTATAAATTTGCCTATACTGGCTATTTAATATAAATGGAATCATATGATATGATTCCATATGTGTTCAAAGTTCATCCATGTTATAGTGTGTATCAGAATTTCATTCCTTTTTTTACTGTCAAGTAATATTCTATTTGCAGATATACCATATTTTACTTATCTATTCATCGACTAATAGACATTGGGGTTGTTTCTACTTTTTGCCTATTTTGAATAATGCTGCTATCAACATTCATGGGCAAGTTTCTGTGTGGACATATATTTTCGATCCCAGGAGTAGAATTACTGGGTCAAATGGTAATGTTAAATGATTAAACTTTCAAGAAACCACCAGACAGGTTGGTCATTTGGCTAATCCTCCTTACATCCTACTGGCAACCCATGAGGGTTCTGATTTTTCTGCATCGTTATCAACACTTGTTACTGTCTGCCTTTTTTATGACAGCCATCCTAGAAGGTTTGAAGTGGTGTCTGTGCTTCTGATTTGTATTTCCCCAATGAGGAATAATATTAAGCATCTCTTCATGTACTTACTGGCCACTTGCACATATTCTTTGGAGAAAAGTCTATTCAAATCTTTCACCCATTTTAAAATTAGAACATTTGTCTTTTTCATTGCTGTGTTATAAGAGTTCTTTATATATCCTGGATACAAGTCTCTTATCAGATATATGATTTGCAAGTATTTTCCCTTTATTATATTAAACTGTAGATTTCATTAGGATTTTCAGGTGTTTTTAGTACAAAGAAGGGCTGTGTTAGTTCATTGCAGCCTGCTACTAGAACTGGAAATCTATGTATGGTTTTATAATCTAATTTTTCACTTAACAACAAAACACCGTAAACATCTTTCCATGAAAATTCAAAGAGTATTTACAGCTTTAGCTTTCAGATGCCCTGGGCTGGCTTACACAGCTGCCAGTACATGCACAGGCTTACTACTCTGCATTGCGGTGTCCAGTACCCATTTGTAGCTTGAGCATTGGAAGGGGAGAGAGACTACATGAGGCCTGCTGATAATTCTACAGGGTGAAATATTATATAAGTATACTTGGCTGAATGGGGGCTTCCCAGGTGGCTCAGTGGTAAAGCATTCTCCTGCCAATGCAGGAGATGCAGGAGACCTCGGTTCAGGCCCTGAGTTAGAAAGATTCCCTGGAGGAGGGCATGGCAACCCAGTCCAATAGTCTTGCCTGGAAAATCCCAAGGACAGTGGGACTGGTGGGCTACAGTCCATGGGGTCATAAAAGAGTCGGACATGACTGAAGCGACTTAGCATGCATAGTTGGCTGAATAAAATATTTACAGGGAAACAGGAGAGAAGGTTTTTCTTTAAGGCATGATGATGTTGTTATCCAGCCCCTCAGATTTAAAACAGAAGATGAGCTAAGTTATCAACACTCTGACCTCTGTAAACAATATAAGAACAGCCTCAGCAACTGACTTTCTTCTATTGACATTTCAAAGACACTAAATTAAATGCAATAAAACATCCAGGAAAGAAAGTCTTCGGGGATTTAAAAAAAAGAAAGGAAAAAACTCTGTGAACTCAACGCACAAGATCACTTGAGCTTTATGAGTTTTGATTCCTGATGTACAAAACACCAATGGCATTTTAAGAAAAATCACTGAGAGTCTAATAATAAAATTTACCAACTCCTCCAAAGTTTATCCCAAGCAAATTAAGGATTTTTAATCACAGACTTGGAGGAGGAAATAAGAATGCCCTTCTTCTGGATCATCTCTCCCTTCTCAGATTCTACTACCCTATAGGACCTTCCGGCAGAAGTCCGTAGAGAGAATTGTATGGGATAACCTATAGTGACTGACTGCAGGATCAACCAAGAATCACAAGACCAGGTACCTGCACCAAAATGTCCTGGGAGGGAGCTGGCCCCCAAATGGTCCGCCACGCGGGAAAGAGTGATGGGTTTCGTCACAGGTGAGGGTGCAGGAGCTGTCCTGAGTTACTACCAAAGACCCTTCCAACCTTTCTGAGCCTCTGTCTTCTGAGCGGCAATAGTAATTCCTGCTTCATGGAGTTGCCGGACATTTCAAATGAGAAAAGCGGCAATAAGCAAATAGTGCTTATTCATTTGGATTAGCAAGAAATCCAGTAGTCTCAGTGCACATAACATTTGCTCACACTTGCTTCTATGTGAAGAAGGCTTTATGATAGTATCTGGGCAGGAAGGCTCAATGTGAATTTGTTGCTTGAGCACTGAGTGTGGGTGTGAAGTAGTATCTTAACTGCGGTTTTGTGGGGGTTTTTTTGTTTTACTTTTTATCATCTGAGATCTTAGTTCCCCAACTAGGAATCAAACCCACACCCCCTGCAGTGAAAACGTGGAATCTTAACCACAGGACTGCCAGGAAGACCCTAGCCTCTTCTTAATACATCACTCTGGGACGGATATATGAAAAGCTATCAACATTTCACGGTTTCTGGGTCCACTGCCATGCCAATTCTGATTCTCACCACATGCTGAGTCTGCATGCAGGCTCAGTGGGGCTAGAGTGTCATAACTTAGCAGCATCGACTGTGGGCATAGCAAGGAGAAGTGATGGCATGTGTCACTTGTTTGCTATCAAAAAGACAGTAATTCTAGCCCATAGCTACAAGTCTCCATGTTACAGGCACTGTTATCTAGATTGCCAACTATTCACTCAATTCACACTCACTGAGTAGCTATAATACTATTCTGACATGTGTGCATGCCAAGTCACTTCAGGTGTTTCCGACTCTTTGTGACCCTGTGGACTCTAGCCCGCCAGGCTCCTCTGTCCATGGGATTCTCCAGGTGAGAATCCTGGAGTGGGTTGTCATGCCCTTATCCCATCTTCCCGACCCAGGGATTGGACCTGCAACTCCTGTGACTCCTGCATTGCAAGCAGATTCTTTATGGCGCAGCCACCAGAGAAGCCCATAGTACTGTTCTAGGCACTAGGGATAAAAAGACATAGGTTCCTCCCTTTCACGAAACATGTATTAAAGTAGGGATTCAAATGATTAAAAACTAAAGAAAATATAAAACAATTATAAGTTGTAAGACATTCAATAACAGAATAGGCAGGACTGAGGACAACATGGCAACCTACTTTAGACTGGGTGCTGACAGACGTCCTCTCTGGGGAGGTGACATTCTAGTTGAGAAGGGGCTAGTCCAAGAGAAAAAAACAGCAGAGGAAAGAGCATAATGTTGGAGAAAGGGGAGGGAAGATAAGACACAGCCCCTGGAAAAGTGTCTGGATTTTATCCTACGTGCAGTGGGAGGTTAATGAGGCTGGTGAGCAGGAACAGAGCAGGATCCACTCTTCGTTGTAAGAGCAGCTGCTGTTACCTTAAGGTGGACTTCTCGACAGCCATGCGAGGAAGCCTGCAGGGCAGTGAAGTCGTCTAGGTAGACGGGTGAGGTCTGGGCCAGGAGAGGAGACGGAGAGGGTTGGGCAGAGGCATGGACACCTGCTGAAGGATCTGATACAGAGGTGGAGGGAAGGATGAACCAAGAACCAGTCTCAGGTTTCCAGCTTTTGCAGCAAGTGAAGCCAGTTGTGGATCAAGGGGAGATGACGATGATGGAAGCATGTTTTAGTGAAAACTGTGAGGCATTTAAGGGGATCTGCCATGTGGACAACTGATAGGTATTTGTCCATCTCAGAGGATGGATCTGGGCCCGCGGTGTAAGTTTGGGAATCATCTTCACACACATCTCCATAAATACGGAAATGGATGAGCCACCCTAGGGGAGACAGGGCATCAAGCGGAAGACAGGAGGGCCTAGAAATGAGCCAGGGATACCCCAAATGTTTAAAGTCAAGCTGAAACATTGACAAGGTGAAGCCAGGCAAAGAGACTGAGAAAGACATCAAAGGAAGATGTTTCAGAGAGGGAATGACTGGCTGTGTCTGCCATGAGGGTAGAGGAGGGTCCACTGGATCTGGCAACATGGAGGTCAAGGGTGGCCTTGACAAAAGCAATTTCACTGCAGGGGTGGGGGTGTGTGGGGGGGTAGGGCAGGAGCCACTGTCATGGGCTGCGGAGTGAACAGGAGGTGAAGCAGTGAATCAATCACTGAGTACCTCTCCCAGTAATGTCATAAATGCTTTTAAGAGCCAGGCTCCAGAGGGTGAACCCAATTGATAGGATAATAACAGTCATGGTCATTTAAAAGTATGCTTTGCTTTTAATATGTCATGGGTAATCTCCCTCTCACTGTGTAATTTCAGGCAGAATCATTCTGCTGCCCCCTGATGGTGTTATCAAAACTCATTCAAGGTTAATAGAGTTCAGCATATCACAGTACAGAAAATAAACACTTAAAGATTCCCTCTGGATAGTAGAGTTAATAGACACACACCAGGTACATGGTGATTACCAGCTCTGCAAGGAAGCAGACCATTTTAAACTAGAACCTTCAATGGTCCCTTTAGACCCATCAACTAGAGCATCAGGTTTCATATAAGCATTGTCTGTAAGGAGTTGTGGGAGCCCCATCAACCTGAATTTCTGCAGGCAGCTTAGTAAACGGTGGCTGTTGGGGGTGCTGAGGTGTGTTGGCTCTTTTCCTAATGGCTACAAGTTACTCAGCTCTTCTAAACCTGTTTCTTTCTTTCTTTCTTCTTTGTCAAAGAAGGATAGCAGCAGTATCCTGAAATGTCTGTTGCAGAAGTTAATGAGAAAAATGTAACTGAGTTGACCAGTAGGTGCCTAAAAAGTAAATGTGATTCCACAGAAGTCTGGTATTATTTCAGTTCAAACCAGCTAAGCTTCTGCCCCACAGCAGGTGCTTAGAAAAGGCTCCCACTTCTCCACTGGATTTTCTAAAATATTTGTTGTTATTTTTAAAAAAAATATTTATTTATTTGGTTGCACCTGGTTTTAGTTGCAGCACGCAGGTTCTTTCTTTCTTTTAACTGCAGCATTCAGCATCTTTAGTTGTGGCATGTAGGATCTAGTTCCCTAACCAGGGATCGAACCCAGCCTCCTGCATTTGGAAGGGCAGAGTCTTAGCCACTGGACCACAGGGAACTCCCATCTTCTGGAATATTTGAATAAAGGTCATTTGTCAGAAATCAGCTAGCCCATACCAGGTCAGGAAACTAGATAATTTGATTGAAAGTATGGTTTAGACAAAAATTTATGTCTCCAGTTACTTTTAAAAAGAACTAATGATTTTTAATTATTTTTTGTCTCCCAAGGAGGTGAGGGTTGGGATGGTTAAAACCTTCCTGTATCTTGACACATTTTTGCTAGTTATCATCACCATAAAAAAAAAAGATATTGAAAAATATGGGGTTACTGAAAAGAGTCATAGTTTATATTTAACATATTTAGACTATAATCCATGAAGGAATTTACCATCACAATTCAGAAAAAAATGTTGTAAAATGAATGCACATTTATATAAACCATCTCTGTGGAATCCACTAACGTAAGTAAAAAGAATGGAAACAGACAGTAAGCTCTATGTTTCATAAAATGAGGGAATTCCCACATGCCCCCTGTTTCAAAATAGACTATGGAAGACGCTTACTGACTTTCATTTGCAATCTGGAGGGAAGATAGTGAAATCAGACACACACCTGTGGTTATTGAAAAACAAACAAAGGCACCCTGGGGGCATTTTAATTCTTTTCTCGAAAAGAAGAATGGCCAGGTCACCAGAGAAGCTGAGACCTTCACGCTCTGGACTCATGTCAATATCACAGCATATTAGAGTTTCATTACAAACCCAGGCTGGCTGGGAGCGTGTGAAAAAGAAAAACCAAAGGGCATCTAGCTTGCAAGAGGGGTCACACCTCCACGGTGGTAGGCTTGTCAGATCAGATGGGAAATGTCTGGGAGAAACATCCCCACCTGAAGCTGCTTACTGACCCAGCTTACTTACATTCCAGGATTGTCCCCTCACCTCCAAACAGCCCCAGCTCTGTCTGCCCTCCTAAACCTCATGATGGCTTGGGGCAGGACCCTCCTGGGTCTTCACAGAGCCAGTTTTTCACTCGTTATCTTCACAACTCAGGAAAGTAGGGAGGGCAATCATACTTTCCACCTCCTCGAATCAGCCATAGTGCATGAAACCGAAGACTCTCCGGTTAATAGCTATGAATGACTTCTCTCAAGCCGTAGCCCAGGAAGAGGCTGAGAGACAATGTTCTAGATACTACTACAAAATAAATAATAGAAAATAAAGCAAGCTCTCCTTTCCACCAAACTTGCCTCTTTATTGGCTCTAGAGTCACCTGGGCCCACTTTCGCTAACAGAGTTTGGCTCCCAACGTGAGGCCATGCTCTCGTGACATCTGGCTCCCGGGAGTTTTCCTGACTTAGTAGAGCTGCAGCCATCATGATGCCCTGGGGCGGCCGTGAGAAGCCCCTGCTCGTGGTTCGCTGACCCCAGGAGAAGGATTTAGGGGGACATTCCTAGCAGCAGCCGGAACCGATTCAGGGATTCTCCCTGTTTCTTCGATGCTGGGCACTGAGCTTATCCTTGGTGGAACAGAAAGATGCCTCTGGACGAGCTGACAAGCTCCAAGACCAAGTAAGTCCCCCGGTGTGCTCCTGGCTAACTTCTCTTTTGAGCATGAAGTGCTATTTGGGCTTTCTGCCAACTGGTTCTGACGTGTGTCTGATGTTGAAACCTGTTTGTGAGCACCGAGTGTCCTTTGGGCATTTCTGCCGTTGCTATTGATGTTGAGGGCTGTTTGTGAGGACGGGTTGCTATCTGGGCCTTTTGCCCATCGGTTCTGACGTGTGTCTACCCCTGGTGTGTGACTATGAGATGCTATCTGGGTGTTTTTGTGAGTCGGTTCTGACACGTCTACCTAGAGGACCCTTTGTGTTGGGGAAGTGTTTATTTGGGACTCCATATTGGTCATTGTTGGGGGGATTTATGACAGTCCTGGCTTCTGGTGTGTGTGTATTCCATTTGTGTGATTGGTATTCTCGTTGCCTTTTGTAAACTGGGAAATTCAGGTTCAATTCATTAAGAAAAGTTTACCTACACAACTATGACTATGAAAAAGAAAGATTTAAAACAAGCAAGCAAACAAAAAACATTGTGTGGCCAGCAGTATTCTTCAGACTCCAGAGAAAATTGGTTGAGATAAAACTCTTTTGAAACTCCCAAACTGGTTCTTTTTGCATATGTACTTAGAGACAGCTAGTTTGATAAAATACTGTTTTCAGAATTCTGACCAAAGAGAAAAAAAAAAAAATGGCTAGGAGAAAGCTTGATGTTAACTCTTAACATGTGCTTGAGATAACAGATACAGCCCACTCTGCCCAAGACTTCACTCTTGGGTTAATTAGTAGAACTTTGAAAGATGTCTTTGAAAGATATATATGAGGTATACTCATATACCTCATATACTCACACTTTATACCACATTGAGAAATTTTGTTATGAGAAAAACGTATGTTATAGGTTATGGAATATGTTCTTAAGTTTGCCAATCAGAGAATGCCGATATAACACATAGTTCAGTGACTTGTTTCTTGGTTTTGTGAAGATATTTTAAAGGTTAAAAATTGTAATATGTAAAAATGATAAGAGAAGCATTTCAGTGTGTAAAGCAAGTAGGCTATGTGTTGGTGAGNAGCCCACTCTGCCCAAGACTTCACTCTTGGGTTAATTAGTAGAACTTTGAAAGATGTCTTTGAAAGATATATATGAGGTATACTCATATACCTCATATACTCACACTTTATACCACATTGAGAAATTTTGTTATGAGAAAAACGTATGTTATAGGTTATGGAATATGTTCTTAAGTTTGCCAATCAGAGAATGCCGATATAACACATAGTTCAGTGACTTGTTTCTTGGTTTTGTGAAGATATTTTAAAGGTTAAAAATTGTAATATGTAAAAATGATAAGAGAAGCATTTCAGTGTGTAAAGCAAGTAGGCTATGTGTTGGTGAGAGAAGGTATAAAAAAACTAAAGTATTTTTGCTGAGGAATAAAACAATAATTTTAGCTTCAGCTGGTTGTTCTGGACGAGAAAAAAGGGACAAATTAATATGGAGAAAGCAATAAAAGATTTATATATTAAAACTGAGAAAAGAACTTTGCACTTTAAGATAAAGATAGATTGAATTTAATTAGATAAATCAATTTTGCTATTACTAAATTGATATAAGACTGAGTTTGGGTTTCTCTCTGTTAAGAGAACAAAGGTTTTCTAAATGAAGGAGGATGATTTAGTATATTAAATTATATGGAAAACATGGTCAAATGATGAACATTCTAGGTTATATTGTATGGGTAAATATCATTAATATAAGTGTTCTAGAAGTTATATGGTGTTTCTAAAGTTTGAATATGTTCTGGTATTATGTTGTCAGTCATATTTCTAGTTACAAATTGTGAAGTTGTCATAGAGTATAACTTAACCACTTATGATGTGTGGCACTGTTGGCTTTAAGTCTGCTGCTTGAAACGCATGAACGATATGTGTGTGACAATGGGGTATAATTGATAAAACGTATAGGCTACCAAATGTTTCCCCATCAGCATACCTCTGTACTGGTTTGTTACATCTGATCAGTTTTCTCCCAATGTGAATAACTAAGTCAATATATAATAGAAACAAACAGTAAGCCTAGCACCGAGGGACACGAACAGACCCAGAGCAGGCAACTGAACCACTCTGGCAATGTTGAAAAAATATATTGATTATCAATGCTTTCTATGGAAAGATGTGCTATTAAAAGGGGAAAATGATGAAAGAAATGTTCACATATTGAGGCATGGGGAAATCATCCTGGCTTATATATGATTTAATGTGACATGTAGGCTAACCACAACAGGTTGTTGTGGCCTATTAGAAAAACATCTATTTCTGCTTTATTGACTATGCCAAAGCCTTTGACTATGTGGATCACAATAAACTGNAGACTGAACGAATGAACTAAGCTAATAAATATACTAATAAATATATATATGTGCGTGTATATATAAATATATATGGGCTTTTTTAGTTGAAAAAACTGAACACATATGACAATATTAGCACTTGACTACCTTTAAATATTTTACAATTATAAAATGCTTTGTTATGAATAAGCTTGTACATTTATGACATCCTTGTATAAACTACTTGGAGAACATTTCCTAATGTTTTCTAGCCTAAATTCCTATAAGCAGGATTACTGAGTAAGAGGAAACATTTTTTAAAGCTTCTGACACACATGTCAACTGCTCTACAGAAACAAAACACACAGTGTACAGGGTGCCCCTTTTTCTACCTATCTGCCAATGGTGAAAATAATTTAAGAAAAGGAAGGGTAGAAATATTTCCTAATTTTCTTTTTAATTTGTCTTTTGTCCATCACCAGTAGCACTGAACATTACCAGTAAGTATATAAAAGCACTTGCAACTTTTAACAAAATGCTTATTCACATTCTTTGTCTATTCTACTAGGATATGTAGACTTCTATTGTTTGAACAAGATATTAATCTCCTTTACCATATAATTGTGATATATTATATATCACATAATTATCATATAATTATATCATATCATATAATTTCCTTATCTGTCATTGGAATATTTAGTAACTTTTTTCTCTTATAATATAGAAGTTTTTATTATAAAGAGCCAAATCTATCCACCTTTTTAACGGTTTCTATTTTTGGTACCATGGTTAATTACATGGCTCCCTCTACTCAAGGTTATACAAGTAACCACCTATACATTTTCTTTAATAAAAAATTAACATATTTGGAAATTGTTTTACAATAAGATAAAAAGAAAAGCTCTAAGTTTGTTTTTTCAGATGTGTAGTTAGCTATCTCAAAACTAGCTACTGGAATCAACCAATTCTTTTCTCATTAATTTGAAATGCCATTTTGGTATACTGCAAAATCATCATTGTATTTGTGTCTGCGTTGGAACTTGTTATTTTTTTTTTTCAGTGATCTTCTCTGATGACAGTACACACTACCCCATTTCATTGACTGGACAAGTCTCCTCTCATTACTCCTCTCAGAATTTCTCAGAAATTCTTGAACAGGTTATCTTCCAAATTAAGAATTAGTCAAATTCTCTTCCTTCTTGCCAATGANTTTTTTTTTTTCAGTGATCTTCTCTGATGACAGTACACACTACCCCATTTCATTGACTGGACAAGTCTCCTCTCATTACTCCTCTCAGAATTTCTCAGAAATTCTTGAACAGGTTATCTTCCAAATTAAGAATTAGTCAAATTCTCTTCCTTCTTGCCAATGAAAAACAAAACAAAATATACATTTTTTACCATCTTATTCATGCTTTTTTGGCTGGGGGGGCCACCCCACATTGCACAGCATGTGGTACTTCCCTGAGCAGGGATTGAACCCACACCCCCTGCATCGGAAGCACAGAATCTTAACCACTGGACCACCAGTGAAGTCCTTATTAATCCTTTATTCCATTTTTAAATTTTTTATTGGAATATGTTGATTTCAAATCAACATGTTTGTATTTTAATTTGTGTTCTATTCATATTATTATTAGAATACAAAAGTGGCAACCATTTTTACACAAAGCTGAAAATTTCTTAACAGTCTACTATGCTGTATGTAACATATGTGGTATTTTCTACCACAGAGTTATCAATTTTAGTCTTTAAAGAACTAATACTGAAATCACAAGAAAAACATTCATAAAGGTATGAAAAAAGAGAAAAACTCATAACAATGAAGAAAACTGAGAAGAGAGGCCACTTAATAAGTCAACAAAATTTTANGTTGGTGATGGACAGGGAGGCCTGGCATGCTGTGATTCATGGGGTCACAAAGAGTCGGACATGACTGAGTAACTGAACTGAACTAAGACATAAATTGTTTATCTGCTTTAACCATTCTGGGGGAAATAACACATTCAGAGAATAATCCAAAACTGCATCTTGATTATTATCCTCATTGTAATGTGTCTACTAATTTTCACATGTTTTTCCAGGTACTATGACAAAGTAATCAGAGAGAGAGGTGTTTTCATAATACAAAATACTGATGCTAAGCTTGAAACTCAAGATTATTTCCAACTCTGTGTCCATTCCCCAAATTAGGCAGGACTATGCCCCACTTTGGCAGGAAGGATCCACGGCAGTTGTTGCTATTGCCTCAAAGATTTGGGGAAAACTTGGAACACTCATGGAACTAACACCAAGTTCCTCTGCCAAGTTTATGATTAACCTCTCCATCCAACACTTCATTCCCTTTCTGGTTCTGCACCTGTCCCTCCTCAAGACTGAGGAGTATCAAAGAAAAGGTGTGTTTGAAATGGAGCGGGACCCTATGGTCCTTCCCCTCCCTGTTCTCCGCTTGCCTTTTGTCTATGGAAAAACTTAAGCCAAAGAATAAGTTGAATCAGAGAAGTGAGAAAATGTAAAACCAAACCAAAGCAGTCAAGATTCAGTAATAGTTTAGTCATTAAGCAAAGTTAGGAACCTTTAGTTCCTTCTCAAGGGCTATAGATAATAGTCTAAGTCATATCCTTTGAGTGTACTATGGATATTGAAACCCCCACCAGGTGGAAGAAGTTAAGTACATGATGACCAGCCTGTAGCCATGGCATAAGCTGCCACTTGAGTCTGCACCCTGGCCCCATCCCCCCGCCAGCCCGTTCGCTGGCCTCCAAAAGAAAGCAAACTTCCCTTTCCAACAACTTTGCCTCTTTACTGGCTTTTGAGTGGTAAGTTGTTGAATTCCACTTTTGGTAACAGTATGTACTGTATTTTAATATTTTTGAAGCCATTGGTATGTTAACCTGACCTATCTAGGCTCACTGACCATTGTGTGCTGGGCAGATTCACAAGATAGCTGCGCCTGCTGTTTACACTGGGCAGAGGAGCATAACTGAAGTGAGACAAACTGGAAATAGGGTGACCATGTAGAAGTGCTAATCCATGTACCTCCAGATCTCATCATATCATGAAATATGTATGAGAAAATATATACAAAGTAAATAGGCTATTAACTTCATTACTAGACCACATCTATAAGTCCTGATTTCAGATAATTTCACTCACTAACATGGCTTCATTTCATTAACTCATGGGCTTCATAAGTAAATATTTATACATCTGAATGTGAAGTAAGTTATGGAAATAAAAAATCGCTTTTATATCTTTACATATTAGCAACTAGCCTGAGGTTTTATTTTTCAGATGGTTCCCTTAGATTTTTTTTTTAATTAATTTATTTTTTAATTTGACTTTACAATACTCTATTGGGTTTGCCATACATCGANAATCGCTTTTATATCTTTACATATTAGCAACTAGCCTGAGGTTTTATTTTTCAGATGGTTCCCTTAGATTTTTTTTTTAATTAATTTATTTTTTAATTTGACTTTACAATACTCTATTGGGTTTGCCATACATCGACATGAATCCTTTAAGTCGCTGCATGAGGATGCCTTAAGGTTGTAGCTTTTCAGATTTCTCATTTTATGTATTTAATTGTTTTTTTGCCTAAAAGCGCTTCTAACACTGGAGTGGGGATTGTTTATCTTCCCCATGCCCCAGAATTTCTACTTTCTTGCTTTTAGTTCTGTCAGTAAAGGTTGGTTCATTAAACAAAAAAGGGAGAGCACTCTGGACAGAAACTGCAACCGCCTTCAGCTGCTGCGGCGCTTGGCCTCCCCTGAGCGTAATCACAGGCAGGTGTCTGGGTCTACACAGGAGGCCTGGGCACACGCGGTGGGGGTGACACTGTCCCGGGGGGGAAAGGGGGGATAAGCTCACAGCCTGGCTATGATCTTGGGGCTACATTAAGGTCAGACGTGTTAATTTTCTCCCATTCTCAGCAGTCTAAGACAACCCAGAAAAAAAAAAAAAAAACCCAAACCATGATTGATGGCAAGCGTGGAATTGCAGAGCAGGAGGGACAGAAGGAGGTAAGGGAAGATAACCACTCTTCTGTCCTTCCTCACTGACCGAACACTGACTTTGAGCCAAGCCACTGCCTCCTAGAATCAAGACCGGGCTTCCCAGCACCCCTGGCAGCTACATGGGGCTGCGTGACTAAGTTCTGGCCCATGAGATAAAAGTGGAAGGATGTGTGGTACACAGGGCGCTTAGAGGAGCTCACTCAGCCAGGAGGGGTCTCTGGTTTTCTGCGATTCCTCCCCATCTCACTCTGTGTTCATGACGGCACAAGCTCTAGCCGCCAACTCCATCTGTGATTTGACCGTGGGAACCTGTGTGGATCAAAAACAAAGGCTCTTGGGTCCTCATGATGTGGGGGGAGCCACCAGGCTAGTTCTGATCCCACCCCTGCATTTCTTCTATGCGAGAAAGAAACACCCTGTTTCAGCACTGTGTATCTATTGGTCTTTTGGGTTTTTCCCTTATAGACAGATTGACCTGACTCTGAGAGAGGAGGGCAGGGCCGGGTGTCAAGCAAAGTGAGGGCCAAGTAAGAACAGGGAGGGGAGGCTGAGTGATGAGGCTGAGAGTGGCAGGACTCTGGGCTGGTTGGGATGAAAAGGAAAGCAGGATGATGCAAGTCCATAGCAAAGACCACGCATCGCCAAGGTGGTGGCAGGCCCGGGGAAGGATGTCAGCTTGAAGTCACCTCACTAGGCTGGGGACCCAAGACAAAGCATAGTGTTGTATGTAGAAACAGGCCAAACCCACCACCATGTGGGGCTGGGTGTGAGGATGGTCTAAAAGTGACCCAGACAGATGGGCAGCTTTGTTTGCAACAGCCTCTGATACCTCCTAGCTCACTGTTCACAAGGGGCTGCTCTGTCCTCCTGGAACCAGAGGGAAGCATGGCGGCCTGTCCATCAGGACCATCACTTCANCTGGAAGCCTCACCCCAGCAAGGAGCCTTCCATCCCGCCCTTCCCCTTCCATCCCGCCCTTCCTTCGCCTTGGCTTCCCCAAAAGTGAGTCCTGCTACCCCACTCCCAGCCCTGGGGCCGGGGCGGGCAGCAGGTGCTTCCAGCGAGAAGACAGAGACGGCTCAGGAAGCAGCCTCCCTGGGCGGAGTCTCCGCCGGAAGCACCTCGCCACGTCCGCATCCCCGCAGGCCGCCAGCCCCTCTATGAGCACAGGGAAATGAGAAGATGCGAGGCAAAACCAACCACAGAGAATCCGAAATTCAGTCCACTGCTCATTCCCTTAATGATACTGCGGGGGGCGGGTGCTGATTGGAATAAGTGTGTTTTCTGGCTGTGGAACTGTCAGACCTCCTGAGGTTGAGTGTTTGCGTGGAGAGCTGTGATGTCAGCTATCCTGCAGGGTCCGGCTGTAATTACCAACACCGCTGAAGAGCTCTCTTCCCAGCTCTGCTTCCAACCCATGCGCCTTTGTGTCTGAGCCACCTCTTCATTCTGGAGTCCCAGTGACAGTCCATTCCCTACCTACCCCCACTTCTTCCTGCACTCCCCTGTTTATCTACAGGGAAAACTGGGGCCAAAGTGGGGACTCAAAGCCTGGCTAAGCCAGAGAACAGGGTCTGAAATTGAATGCACAGAAGACCATTTGGGAAAGAAGGACAGTATTAGTTTCATGGCCTGCAGGGCCTTCAGGTATACATTCCTGTTTCAGTAATATGATAAAATATGTGTCCTGAAGCCTACATCTAAATTTATCCATTACTTTAACATTTTTACCGAATAAGCTCTTCCCTGTTGACATTTCTATCCTTTGCTTTTGTAAATGAATCTTACATAATTTATGTGGCCCTTTATTATACATGGAGATGCTACCTGGTGCCATATAATATCCTAAATGCAAGGTGATTCAAACATAAAAGGAGAGAATCATGAGGTAGAAAATAGGGAGCAAGAGAGCTCTACTTGAAGGCCCTTCTGAGGGTGAAACAGCAAGGAGAGCTGGAAAAGTCTAAAATGGCATTTTTGAGGACCTGTGTGACGGTTAATCTTAGATGGCAACTTGCTGGGTCACAGGGTACCTAGATACTTGGTAAAACATGTCTTGATGTCACTATCAAAGTACTTTTTAGAACATCTGAAGCAGTAGCCTTTAGGTAATGTAGATTCCGTAGTGTAGCGGGCATAGGTCTCATCCAATTAGTTGGGTTTATTTTTAATTTTTATTTTACATTGGCGTATAGTTGATTTACTATGTTGTGTTAGTTTCAGGTATCCAGCAAAGTGATTCAGTTATTCATATACATATATCTATTCTTCAGATTCTTTTCCCTTATATTTCATTCCCTTATGTATTACAGAGTATTGAGTAGAGTTCCCTGTGCCAAGCAGTAGGTCCTTGCTGATTATCTGTTTTATATATAATAAGTGTGTATACATTAATCAGTTGGATTTTTAGCAAAAAGACCTTCCATGA
This sequence comes from Neotragus pygmaeus, assembly GCA_006410875.1. Taxonomy (NCBI): domain Eukaryota; kingdom Metazoa; phylum Chordata; class Mammalia; order Artiodactyla; family Bovidae; genus Neotragus; species Neotragus pygmaeus. The sequence goes on along the minus strand of SJYV01012696.1, from coordinate 200,312 downwards.
AGGAGAGGGAGTTCTGCTAGTAGACTGCCTTTGGACTTGAGCTGTAACTTTTCCCTGGGTCTCCAGCCTGTCAGCCCACCCTGCAGATTTTCTATTTACCAAGCCCCTATAGTTATGTGGACGTGAGTCTGAGTGAACTCCGGGAGCTGGTGATGGACAGGGAGGCCTGGCGTGCTGCGATTCATGGGGTCACAAAGAGTCGGACACGACTGAGTGGCTGAACTGAACTGATAGTTATGTGAGTCTCTTCCTTAAAATCTCTTTCTCTACACCCCCACACCCACAACCCCCCCCCACACACACACCCACACACACACACACATCATTCTGGTCCTGTTCCTCTGGAGAACCTATCCTCCTACGGCAGGGAGTCATATTAGGCTTCCTATGCACCTTACCAGCATGAGCAGAAGGAGAAACCGAGGTCCGTGCAGGTTGAGCTTAACCTTCTCTCGTCTCAGAGTCAATGAGGGATTGAGAGGGTTTGAACCCAGGTCAGGAGCACTAAAGGGGACAGGACACCTGGGCTAGGCTGGGAAAGTTCCTGTACCTTTGCCTCTCTATCTCTTCCCTCCCTTGAGGAGCCCCTGTTTTAAAAATGGCTCTCTGTGCATGTTTTTGAAACATTTAAACAAATGCAGAATCAGAGGACAGCCTACTCAGTAGCTCATAGAGGAACGCTGGCTGGCCAAGGCCTCAGGGCTATTATCTCAAGATGAATTGTCCCCTGACGGCTGATCAGGTCTATTTTGAAACTGCTTTCTCCATGGCTGGATGCATTAGCTTGAGACAGAATTCTGCCAAAAATAGAGGCTGCCGCTGTCTCCAAGTGACCCAGAAGGGTACACCAATATGAGTTATTTCTCCAAAGCAAACAGATTTTCCTGAAACACGTGCTGAGGCTGTACACACACGCAGAGGAGAAACTGGCTGTCACATGTACACGTTCCCCACTCCACTCGTACGTAAGGGAGACCACCATGGTGATTTCCCACTCAACCACACAGCTGTTCTCATGACTCAGATAGAACCCACAGTGCCTGCTGCACATGGACGACATCCTGGGGTTACCCTGTTAGTCTTGAAACTGATGGGGTAGCGTGATTCATGTTTAACAGGAAATCTAGGAAGGGTGGGTGCCCGGTCACATCTCCCTCAGGTGAGTTCGTGGATGTCATCTCATGGGGGCCTCGGATTTAACCTGTTTCAGGTTGTGGCTCTGTCCCTCCAAAGCTGCTCTCACCCCAGGCTTGCTGAGCTCAGTGAAGGTCTCCTCCATCTTCCCCAACTGCTAAAGCCACAGAGATCTTCTTGATCTGGCTCCTCCTCATGTAGCACAGTCAGCCCAGGTTCTACACATTCGTGATCCTAAGTAGAAAATAATCTGACATCTATCTTCTTGTCTCCATTTTTGCTGTCACCACCCACGCCCAGTCCAATCCAGTCTCATCTCCCTTGGGACCAGGGCAACAGAGGGGGACGACGGGTCACAGAGGTGCCTTAGTAAGACAGGCGCCTGCGATGTCTTTCTGAACTGAAGACACTTCCTAATCTTCCCCTGATTTCCATCTCTAAACTACAGCAAAGGAGGACCCTTTAAACATGAAAATCTGATTGGGTCACCCACCTGCTTAACATATGTTCACAGATTTCAGTTTTTCTCAAGATATACTAGGAGCCCACATGGCCTGTGTGCCTCCAAACACACCCCCTCCCCTGATGCTCTAAACATACCACCTGTTCAATTTCTGTCTGTTCTTTGAAAATGCCTTGGTCTTGCCTTTTCTGAGGCTTTTCCATATGATCTCTCATCCTGAAAGCTCCTCTCGCCAGTGTTCACTCAGCCCAAGTCCATTCACTCTTTGCCATTTCCCCCATCGAAGGCCTTCCCTTATCCTTCAGAGTGAAGTAAGTCTTACTGTAATTCTCTCTCATAGCACTTTTCTCCTTGACAGATGTTTCACAATTTCTAATTATAAATGTATGTATTTGCATTATATTTTAGTATATTTGGTTTGTTTCACCACTATAGACTCAATTGCAAAGGAGATTTGCAAAGTATTGCATGATATTACACATACTCTATTGCAAAATATAGTGGAGATACTCAGCAGATGAGCACGACATGTGTCCAACACAAGCGGCATGCTCAAACCTGGGCCACTAGGCATGAGGAGCTACACTGCTATGCTCCCATCACAAAATACTTCATTTTGATGCCCATGAAGTCAAATCATATTGTTTCAAATCACTTGCCTATGAAGCCTGTTTTCTACATTTTAATACTCTCATCTGTATCATTTTGAAAACCATGGTTGTTCTGACTTATTAATTTCATGCATCTGCTTTGACACTGGAGCCATGAACAAAGAGAGGGTGTACAGGCCAATGAGGCCAGAGAATAAACATACTTAATTATAGCAATAACACCTGATGATAAAATGAGGTCTGAGATATAAACAAATGTTATTTCATGCATTGAATAAATATTGACTTGATACTTACTTTCTCATACCACCGTGTCAGGTACTATGGGTCACAGAGGTGCCTTAGTAAGACAGGAACCTGCGATGTACAGGAGCAGATGAACAGGGAAGACCCAAAACAAGTGGGGTGGGTAGTAGGAAGAAGCAGGATGTGGATGACCTGGCTTGAGCCCAACACAAGGCCGATAGCCCACAGTGGAGCTCTGACCCTCCAGCAGGGGTCCCCTGCCTCCAGGCTGCAAACTGGTACTTGCTCTCAGATCAGCGGTGGCATTTGATTAGAAGTAAAGTGGGACGTCAAGTTTATTGTGCCTGAAACCATCTCCCCCACCCCCAGTCATGGAAAAATTGTCTTCCATGAAATCGGTCCTGGTGCCACAAAAGGTTGGGGACCATTGCCCTATAGCACAGACCCCTTTCATCTCGTCCCAGCATTATGGACAGAAGGTGGAAACCCTTCCTGGGCATTGCGGATTTCTTTCTGGCAAGGCTCCTGCTTTACGGCTCAAAGTTCTATCAAATAGACACTTTTTAACATTTTGCTGGTTCCTTTGACTAGTGTCAGACCCTCAGGTAAAGGTTAAAGAGGATAGTACTTTAAGAGTTCAGAAGAGAAGAGAAAGTTTAGTAACTCAGAGCCAGACATGCCTGCTCGGAAATCCACTGAGCTGAATCATGCTCATGGACACCTAAGGGGTTCCAAGAGGCAGAGCTCTAGGACAGCTGTAAGCTCTCTGACATTGTCTGGGAATTTTTGCATGCTAATAAATCATGTCCAAAGGGAAAGATTGCAGATGGGAAGAGGAGGAGTTCATAAACGTCACTGTCAGACTTCGGCTACATCAGCTATGCTGCACTTACCTGGCCCTGGGTAAATTACTCAAATACAACCCCCTCCAAGCCTTAGCTGTGGTGGAGGGTCAGAAAAGCAGTATTAATTATACTATGTGGCCAGAGGTGTGAGCTTTTCAGAAACAGAAGCAAGAATACAAGATTCCCAGTACTAAATGAGTGTGGTCCTGTCTTGGTGGTCTCCAAAATTACTGCAGATGACTGCAGCCATGAAATTAAAAGACGCTTACTCCTTGGAAGTAATGTTATGACCAACCTAGATAGCATATTCAAAAGCAGAGACATTACTTTGCCAACAAAGGTCCATCTAGTCAAGACTATGGTTTTTCCAGTGGTCACGTACGGATGTGAGAGTTGGACTATAAAGAAAGCTGAGTGCCAAAGAATTGATGCTTTTGAATTGTGGTGTTGGAGAAGACTCTTGAGAGTCCCTTGGACTGCAAGGAGATCCAACCAGTCCATTCTGAAGGAGATCAGCCCTGGGTGTTCNTGATGTGAAGAGCTGACTCATTGGAAAGACCCTGATGCTGGGAAAGATTGAAGGCAGGAGGAGAAGGGGACAGCAGAGGATGAGGTGGTTGGATGGCATCACTGACTCAATGGTTTAGGTAGACTCTGGGAGTTGGTGATGGACAGGGAGGCCTGGCGTGCTGCGGTCAGTGGGGTCGCAAAGAGTCAGACAGGACTGAGCAACTAAACTGAACTGAGTTTTATTGAACGGTGACTCTTCTGATAATGGGAAGAAAGCTTTTTAATTGCAATTTGAGCTCAGCCAGACCCTTTGTGAATCTTGTGCTTTAAGCTCAGCCAAACCCTTTGTGAACCTTGTGCTGTTACTGTCAGCGTGTTGATCTTCATCAGCATCCTTGAACGTGAGAGTGCCAGGGTGTGTCATTGTTGGAACAGAAAATCCCAGATTTCAGACTTCAAGTCTACTACTCTGATTGAACTGTAGTTTCTCATGGTCTTAGAACAGCATTGTTGAAAAGCCCAATAAATGCAGAAACGCCTCTGGTTCTCTTGAAACATTCTTGTAGGTGTTTGCAATCAGTTGCCTGCAAAACTATCCCATTTCACTCCATTTTTAGCTAGTTCTTTAAACATTTTTACAAACTAAGTTTAATTTACTTTTAATTCCTGAAAGATGATGAATTAGTATAGGCATTGACAACACTGATTTTATTTTTTTAATTCTGCCTCTTTGGGCAGCTACTTAGTTTTCATTGAATGCTAATCATTGTTCTAATAGAGCAGGCAAGTTGAATATTGGATCATCTGTAAACTCTTATAAAGACACATGTAATTGTTATGTTCCTGTGATGTGTGTTTTCTGGGATTGATTAATTGGAAGAGCTTGTGCAGCTAGAACTAATCTAATATAGACACATGTATCATGAATTGGGTATTTTACATTCCCTAACTCCCACCCAACCATCCAGTGAAAATCCTCACATTCCTAGCCCTTGCAAACTTCTCTATTTTCAAATGAATTAATTGGTGTGGAGGAATCACCGTAAGGCTGTATTTTCATGGTTGAATAGCGGGAGAGTACACTCCATTCGCGTGTATACCAGAGCATGTCTACTTTGACAGCTCTCCCCAGTTGCACACTAATGTCCCATGATTTGTCTCTCCTGTGGCAAACCCAAGTACTTGTCTGCTGAATTTGAATTATTTAAAAGGATGTGGTTGGGAAATTAAGCTCTCTTATATGGTTTCTAGAGAAACGCTATCGAGCATAAACCATAGCTAACAAAATGTCTTTTAAAGTGAAGAACAGCGTGATAATCCCCCAAATGAACGGTGCATATTTGAGGGCCTATAAATGGCCAGTCATCAGACTTGGCTTCTTGTCATAAGGCTTGGGATTCTTACAGAGTCAGATATCTGCCTTGGAAGTGAATCACACTGCAGATTTTGAAAATGAGTGCTGTTACTCCTGACTCCTTCAAAGTATATTCCTCTGACCTTTCCACTCTCCTGATTTTCCCTGTGGCTGCTACAAGCCAAGCTTTGGTTAGGGAAGATTAATAGTAAACCTGTTCTAGCCACCCACTTTTCTTTCCCACTCCCCAAATAAGCTAGCTATAACCAGTTGCTTCAAGGATTTGTACAAACCTCTCGAGAAATGTTTGGTTTCTAACAAACATTTACAAAGCTGTAAAGCTAAATGTTTGTGCACGTTTTTGGGGGGAAAAAAGTTCTGTTGCTAGATTGCTCCTCTGTGATGTTTATAAGATGATTTGAAAGCAAAATACATCCCATAGAGTGCCAGTGCGCCCCCGCCCTCACCCTCCCCTGCCCAGCCTCAGTCCAGTTATTCTGTGACAGTATTTCTCATCTGTTACTCTTCTGGTTGCTTCAGAATGGGCTGGGTTTGGTTTTGTAATCCCTTAGCATTGCAGAGCGGAGCAGCTGGAGGCGCTCGAGGACTCAGAAGCCAGGGTGGGGGCTGTGGGTCGCTGTACCCTTTTCCGCTCCGCTCATGGTCCCCTGGACCTGCTCGCTCAGCTCAGCAGGTGAATGGATGGACTGGCTGTCCTGATGCCTGGGGAAGTAGTTTTGGTCAACATATTTAAGAAGATGATTTAACAAAAATTTTCTGTCTGTACATACACTTTTTTTAAAATTGGGGTATAATTGCTTTAGTGTTTTGTTACTTTCTGCTCTACAACAGTATGCGTCAGATACACGTATATGTACGTTGCCTCCCTCCCTTCCCTCTCTGCCAGGTTGTCACGGAGCACGGAGCTGAGCCCCCTGCACTGTGCAGCAGCTTCCCTCTAGCTATCTGTGGTACACGTGGTCATGTGTACATCTCAGTGCTACTCAATTCGTCTGCCCACCCCCCCNTTCCTTTGATCCCGCTGTCACCTGGAGATGTCCACATTCCGTACAGTTCTTGAAGATGCCTCACGGGCTGCCACTCAAGAGAGAGATCACCAGTTTCCACTCAGAGCAAGACAAACGTGCTAGTACAGGTGGCTGCCTTATTTCTTCCTAAAGGGCCATTCTCAACTGTTACTTCGAACATTGTTTCTTTCTCACCTTCTCTGCCTTGTTCCAGTTTGTCATCCCTTTTCTGATTCTACTCTTGCTGCACCTTCTTTAGCTTCCAAATGCCATTTACCTGCCCGAACTGACTATGCATCAGTTAAGATTCTTGTCAGTAAGTCAGTTGGATGACTTACACGGATTAACTGAAAAACCGAGGTGACATTTCATCAGCTAGTAATTGCCAGAGTTTGGTTTCATGGTGCTAATGAAAGAAATACCTATCTAAAGGGCTTCCCTAGTGGCTCAGGTGAAAAAACCTGCCTGCAGTGCAGGAGGCCTGGGTTCGATCCCTGGGTCAGGAAGATCCCCTGGAGAAGGGAATGGCAACCCATTCCAGTATTCTTGCCTGGAAAATTCCATGGACAGAGGAGCCTGGCAGGCTACTGTCCACAGGGTCACAAAGGGTTGGACATGACTGACTGACTGAGCTTGCATTGATATATGGATATAAATACATATATACATGTAAATACAGATATTTCTTTTAATAGTTTATGGCTATTGATTGGCTTTAATATATGGCCTGGAGTGGCTTTAATTTCCCTCTGTGGGCTTCCCTGGTGGCTCAGATGGTAGAGTCTGCCTGCAATTCAGGAGACAGGGGTTCAATTGCTGGGTAGGGATGCTCTGGAGAAGGAAATGGGAACTCATTACAGCATTCTTGCCTGGAGAATCCCATGGGCAGAGGAGCCTGGCAGGCTACAGTCCATGGGGTCACAGAGTTGGACATGACCGAGTGACTCTCTCTCTCTCTCTCTCACACACACACACACACACACACACAGCCACCATGCTGGTACAAGTCACCTACTGCAGTCACCTCTTGTCAGTCTATGCCAGCTCTGCTGCCTATCATGGGGATAGCCAGGATGATCTTTCAGATATGCTGACATGATAAGTCACTCCCAGTCTTAAAATCTTACGATGTTTGGCCTTCTCACTCCTCTAAACCCAGCACCTGGCCCAGAGCCTGACACAGAAAGGTGCTGAGCAGTGTTTGTTGAATGACTGACCGAAGGAATTCAGCTGTAGTTATCATGAGGTTATTCTCCCACTCTGAATGTGAAAGAACTCAGTGTTTCCTACCATTTCTTTATGAGATAAGAACCCAGTGAGAAAAGCAAAGTAACTTCCACTCTAAGTGGATAATATCACTGGCAGCTGTACTTTTCCAGAGGGAGAAACTTGAGTGTGAAGAAAATCTCTCAGTATGGGATTATGCCAAGTTATTACTGTTTTATGAAACTGTCTCAAAGAGTTTCCACATCCTTTATCATTTAAGAAACTGTGTCTGAAGGCCCCTGTCCATTAAACATACATCACTTTCTCATTGTGAGTCTACAGGCAACCACTTTCACAATTTTTGCCAGACGTCTGTATCAACTTTATTACTATCTATTTAGTATTTTTCTTTTAAGCACCTCACCTACAAAATCTTAAATTATCATCATTTTGACTAATTCTCAGCATTTATATCCATGAAATACTGGACTAGATATGTATTTTAATTTTTTATAATATACATTAAAACAGAAACATAACTATTAATATAAACAGTGTTTCTTCCGCACCACCCACATTCATCTGGACTATCAGACACAGTCCACATGCTGTGTACTTTGGGAAACGCTCCTACAAGAAATTTACGGAAAATATGACTGAAACGCAGAAGCTTCTCATGTGTCCCAGATGTTCAGAACCAGGGTAGGAGGAAGGAGAAGGTAACCTTCCATGTTTCTAATCTCAGAGCACCTGTTAGAAAAAATGAACAAGCGTATATCACGTCTACCCGGAAAACCTCGCAGGATACCTCTNCTGAAACGCAGAAGCTTCTCATGTGTCCCAGATGTTCAGAACCAGGGTAGGAGGAAGGAGAAGGTAACCTTCCATGTTTCTAATCTCAGAGCACCTGTTAGAAAAAATGAACAAGCGTATATCACGTCTACCCGGAAAACCTCGCAGGATACCTCTCATCACGGCTGCGGCCTGCCCACGGCCATCTGGGGGGGTGACCGGCCATACGAGGGAGACGATATGATGGTCTTATCAGGTTTCTTGGTGTATAATCTGGTTTTCACCTCACAAAAAATTAAGGAAGGAAAAGAAAGCAACACACAAACCATCAAGTTCAAGCCCCACAGGTATCTCCAGGGTGAGTGTGTGCATAAGGATACACTGAGAATGCCCTTGACATGGCCTGGGGACCAGGTTCATGCATGACTGGAGAGATCAGGGGCCATCTGCACGGGTTTTCTACTTGACTCTCTGACTTTGGAACTTAAGACACAAGTCAGCCATGCCCTGGGAAGGAAGGAGCCTTTTCTGGGATGCGCAGATGTTGTTTGTGGGATAGCTTCTACAGTGAAATGTCAATAGCAACTTACTTGGAAACACTCAAAATCATCTTTATGGGTGATAATAATTTCAGATTGCAGTAAGCAAGTGGTACACAGTTATTTATAACATTTATAAGTTTACACCTGTAAGTTCTTTTTGCTTTTTAAAATTCTGTGTCTTTGACATTCCACTTTGTTTATACTTGAAGTCAAATCACTTAAATTTATACTTTGTTAAAAACACTGTTATATAAAAGAAGTGTTTATGTTTTAAGTTATAGTCAAAATCATCTTTTTAATTATTAAGTTAAAAGCAGGCAGATTCAGGATTCAAAATTATGTCATTATTATTTTATATTGGAGTACAGTTGATAAACAATATTGTGTTTCAGGAGTACAGCAAAGTGCTTCAGTTATACATAGACACGTATCTACTGTTTTTCAGATTGTTACAGAATATTGAGCAGAGTTCCCTGCGCTATACAGTATGTCCTTGTTAGTTACCTACTTTAAATAAAGTAGTGTATATATGTCAACCCCAAATTCCCAATTTATCCCTTCTGCCTTTCCCCTTTGGTTACCATAAGTTTGTTTCCTAAGTCTGTGAGTCTGTTTCTGTTTTGTAAATAAGCTCATTTGTATCTTTCTTTTTTTTTTTAGATTCTGCATATAAGCAGAATGTCCTGTGTCACCGGACATTCATTTTTCTCTGACTCACTTCACTTAGTATGACAATCTCTCGGTCCATCCATGGCGCTTTCATTCTTTTTAATGGCTGAATAATATTCCATTGTATATATGCACCACATCTTTAGTCAATCTGTTGATGGGCATTTAAGATTGCTTCCATGTCCTGACTATTGCAATGAACTTTAGGATGCACGTATCATTTTGTGTACAGAAGTGAGATTGCTCAGTTATACGGTAGTTCAATTCTTTTTAAGAAACTCCATACCATTCTTCAGAGTGGCTGTACCAATTTACATCCCCACTAGCAATGTAGGCGGATTCCCTCTTCTCCATATCCTCTCCAGCGTTTATTATACTTTTGATGCTGGCCATTCTGACTGGTGTTAAGTGATATCTCATGGAAGTTTTCCTTCGCATTTCTCTAATGGCAATGTTGAGCATCTTTGCATGTGCTCTTGACCATCTGTATGTCTTCTTTGTTGAAATGTCTATTTAGTTCTTCAGCTTTTCTTTCTTTCTTTTTTTGTTTTTTTGATTGGGTTTTTTTTTTTATATTGAATTGCACAAGCTGTTTGTAAACTTTGAAAATTAATCCCTTCTCAGTCTCATCATTTGCAAATATTTTCTCTTATTCTGTAGGTTGTCTTTTCATTTTGTCTATGGTTTCCTTTGCTGTGCAAAGCCTTTTGAGTTTAATTGGGCTTTATTTGTTTGTTTTTGTTTTTAGTTCCATTACTTTAGGAGATGGATCAAAAAAGATATTGCTGCAATTTATGTCAGAATATTCTGCTTATGTTTTACTCTGTTTTATAGTATCAGATCTTACATTTAGGTCTTTAATCCATTTTGACTTTATTTTGGTATATGATGTTAAAGAATGTTCTAATTTTATTCTTTTACATGTAACTGTCCAGTTTTCCCAGTACCCAAGATGATGTCATAATTTAACTGAAATCATGATAAAGGAAGTAACTGGAAGGTTGACAGTCTTTGAAGACTAAGTTAATTAGCACTAAGTGGAATAAAAATCTTATAACCCAAAGGGCCAGGCCTGTTGCACCCACCCCTCTCATGCCCTGAAATGCTGGGGTAACTGCATCTGCCTACAGATGCTTTATTGTCCCCCACACTTAATGTCTGCTCATCTGCTCTTAGTGGGAAGATAGAGCAGATTTGGTGGAAAGTGAAAGTCGTTTGCTCTCAATTGTTTTTGTTTTCTTACTGGATTAAGAAAAGATTTAATTTTAAAAAACCATCAGAATACAGATCAAAATGTTAAGTGTTTTTCTTTAGCTAGCAAGTAGCCCCTACTCTCTTTAAAGTGGAAGTTGCTCATCTCCAAAGAGGGGCAAAGATTAGACTAATGTGACTTAAGCCTTAATTTCTCTATTAAAACAATCAATAAAGGAGGAAAACTTTGAGTGGTGGCTGGCTGACTTTTCCCTTAGGGCCAATTTACTTCCAGTTGAAATTTCAATTATTGGTTCATTATTATTAATAAGTAACCATGTCTGGGGAGAAGGCAATGGCACCCTACTCCAGTACTCTTGCCTGGAAAA
>SJYV01012696.1:165019-178097 GCA_006410875.1 Neotragus pygmaeus | reverse complement strand
AAAAAAAAAAAAAAGATAACCCAAAAGTCAGCCAGAGCCAGGTTAACTAGGGTAACAGTGAGTATCATGTCAAACAACAAGTATTGACTCAAGGACATTCATGAGGTGAGGTCAGAGTGGGCACCAATGCCCACTGGCCTTGAGAGTCTTTGTCAAGAGATTTTCTGCCTGCGATGGGAGGCCACCAGTGGGTTCTGAACAAAGAAGAACATATGTTCTCTCAGAATCTATAGTGCCCCCAGCCCCCTGCCCATGACCCAATGTACTCATTCTCCTAGTGACTGCCTTTCTTCTCTGGAACATTGCCCTTGGCCTTACAGAAGTCCCTTTGCCCAGGAGCCATACTCACTGAACCCAGGTCAGACCCTGGTTCATGGCTGACTAGCATGAGGTCGAGGAGATTGCAAGATGCCAGCCTTGTGTCTTAAAATGAGGCAACTCTGGTACCACTCATGCCTCAGAGCCCCCATGGGATCAGGCTGACACCCAGTCCAGCTGAGTCCTCACTCTTCCGTGCCTCAGCCTGAGCTGGACATTGGCTTCTTCCAAGAGAACCCCTTCCCCCCAACAATCATGGGCAATGAAATCCCTGCCTCAGGCTCTGCTTCTAGAGAACTGGTCTTAAGCAGCATAATGACCTTTCTCCTCCATGACCTGTTCCACAGTTGTAATTTTACACTTCCTTCTGTTCTTCTTTGCCTGATTTTTGCCTTCCCACTGGACTGTGAACTCCTGTGTTCACTTTTTTTTTTCTGTTTTAACTTATATTTCCCATGGACAGAGGAGCCTCGTAGGCTACAGTCTATGGGGTCACAAAGAATCGGACACGACTGAGAGACTTACAGACAGCTTATATTTATTTTGCGTGTGGTGAGTTGAACACTGTTCACAGGTTTGAAGTTATTTGTCTCTTCTGTCAAATGTTTTTGTCTCTATTTTTCTAGAAAATTTATCCATGATATAGTCAAAATACTGGAAATTAAGACTATGTCNGACTTACAGACAGCTTATATTTATTTTGCGTGTGGTGAGTTGAACACTGTTCACAGGTTTGAAGTTATTTGTCTCTTCTGTCAAATGTTTTTGTCTCTATTTTTCTAGAAAATTTATCCATGATATAGTCAAAATACTGGAAATTAAGACTATGTCCTTTTTTAATTTAAATTTTATTTTTAATCGGAGGATCTTTGTTCACTTTTGTTTTCTCAGCACCAGCCACAGTGATCTTCACCCACCAAAAGCTTTACAGATCTTGTGAAAATGTTTTTCACCACTGATATTGATTTTCATTATGAAAATATGGCACTGATGCTAATTAGAGGAGACAAAGTATGTTAGTGGTGGTTGTGTTCACTGGAAAAAATATAATCAATTGCCCATTACTACCATTTAAATATTACCTATTAAACGCCATGAAATCAAATGTTGCCTTCATCTTCCAGTAGAATGTGTAGCAAAAGGTTGTTCATCTGACCATACTGGGCAAGCTAGTTACTTAGTATTAATTACTAAATCCTGCAAATCCCAAAAGGGACAAACTCATTAAAAATCTGGGTTGAGTTCACCACAAACGGTATATGAAAAATTTAGACTTTAAATACTGGATAGCTATTGAGTTTGTTTTCATACAGCAGTCAACACTAATGTCAAATGAACCCATAGGCCATTTCTATAAAGAGCCTTTCTCTCCCCCTGTGTAATTTCCTCCTATTTTACACCTTTTTAAAAAAATGGGGGTAATAAGCAACTCCTGCATCAAACATCATGTCAAAAGTGGGGAAATGCTACAAAGTAAAAGTGAAAGTCGCTCAGTTGCATCCGACTCTTTGCAAATCTACGGACTATATAGTCCATGGAATTCTCCGGGCCAGAATACTGGAGTGGGTAGCCATTCCCTTCTCCAGGAAATCTTCCCAACCCAGGGATTGAACCCAGGTCTCCCACATTGCAGGAGGATTCTTTACCAGCTGAGCCACNTCTACGGACTATATAGTCCATGGAATTCTCCGGGCCAGAATACTGGAGTGGGTAGCCATTCCCTTCTCCAGGAAATCTTCCCAACCCAGGGATTGAACCCAGGTCTCCCACATTGCAGGAGGATTCTTTACCAGCTGAGCCACCAGGGAAGTCCAAAATGCCACAACTTAGGACATAAAAGAGGCTGGAGATTTAGGTAACATATGTGAGGATTCTGGTAACATTTTAAAAAAATCAATAGAGTTCAATAAAACACAAAGCTATAAAGCATTTTTTTCTTTCAAATTGATGCCTTTGACAAGATTATGGAGTACCCACTTAAAAATTAGAGGGTAAACAGAAATGCAATGATGTGATGCTAGAGCTGGAATTGATTTCTTGGTGATCTCTAAGAATCAGCACATGGCCAGGCTTGTGCCAAATTCCTGGGAAGACTATTTATGTCAACACAAACATATAGCATAGAGAAATCATAAATCATAGTTGGAACACAGAGTCCACAGTAATTTTTACAACCTAAGAGAGACAAGATCTATTTAGTCAGAGAGTGCTGCAGCTCAGTTTGCAAAGCCCCAAGGCCACCTAATGGCAGGCAGATAAGACAGACTGCTGTGCAAGACTTCAGCCAAACCTCACAGTGCAGGCACTCCCAAAGCCACAGAGCACATCATCCACTTATAACATTGTATCAGACTGGATGCTGCCTATTCAGTCCCTTTACACCAGCCCCCTTATCTAGGCAAAATCAAACCTAGAGATAATCATTTTCAATATTTAGTGCGCGCGCGCGCGCACACACACACACACTTTATTTACAAAACCAAAGTCTTGCTACATATGCATTTGATCATCTTTACTTTGAAATTTTCAAGACAGTCCAACAGAATCACGTTACTCCTTAGTTGAAATGAGATATAAAATCAAGCCTTGCGGAGCATGAACTTTTTTCTTCTGGTTCAAAAGAGATGTCTCACCATTGGAATAGAGCTCTACTGCTGCTGTGAAGGGAAGGGTCCGTTCTTCCATTTCTTTTCCTTCTTTCTGTCTTTTTTACCTTTTATTTTATATTGGAGTATAGCCAATTAGCAGAGCTTTGATAGTTTCAGATGGACAGCAGAGCAACTCAGTCATATACATAGACATGGATCCGTTCTCCTGCAAACTGCCCTCCCATCTAGGCTGCCACATAGCATTGAGCAGAGTTCCCTGTGCTATACAATATGTCCTTGTTGCTTATCCGTTTTAAATATACCATTCTGCCATTTCTGAAGGAAAAACAGGGGAGGAAAGAGAAGTGACTGGAAGGCTANTGGACGTGAGTCTGAGTGAACTCCGGGAGATGGTGATGGACAGGGAGGCCTGGCGTGCTGCGGTTCATGGAGTTGCAAAGAGTCAGACACGACTGAGCGACTGAACTGAACTGAACTGAACTAGCATTCCATTTGCTTTTGAGACGGCAAGAGACATGGAGAGGTTATATGAGTTACCCAAGGTCACACGGCTGGGGTTGCATTCAGCCTGCCTGAGCACAGACCCTGTCTGCTGGCTGAATCCTGACATTAATCTGGTTTCCAGTAAATGAATCCCACGCCAAATGCCCTGAAGTGTTGAACCTCAGGGACAAAGGCAGAGACACACTGGCCTCTTTATTATTAATTTTATCATCACACTCGTCTTTTAGGGAGTCCCTCTGAGGTCAGCAAATAGACACTGTGCAAGCCTGCAAGCCCAAGTGTGATTGAGAGCTTCTTTATGTTTGTCCAGGACACAGGTTCATACACGAATGACCCAGCGTGACTCTGGCATGTGGCTGAAGTTTCCCCAGGGACACCAGGCAGGAGAGCCGAGGTAATTACCTCCTTCCTGGAAGAATGTGGATGGGGTTCATTTGTCTGGAATGTTTAGGCGCAGTCTNGGACACAGGTTCATACACGAATGACCCAGCGTGACTCTGGCATGTGGCTGAAGTTTCCCCAGGGACACCAGGCAGGAGAGCCGAGGTAATTACCTCCTTCCTGGAAGAATGTGGATGGGGTTCATTTGTCTGGAATGTTTAGGCGCAGTCTTCCCTGGAGGTGGGGACCTGAATGAGGACTCCTCCTGGAGCTAGTCCACTTTGGAATCAGGTGGACTGGAAAGAACAGAGGACTGGGCCTCGCAAGGGTTCCAATGCTGGCTCTGACACCAGGGGAGGCATCTGTTGCTTGTCTTTCCAGCAAAATTCCCTCTTTCAACCCTTCCCAATAATTCCCACTCTCTATTTTGCTGACCTGAGTGGTCTGGGGGAATGGATTCACCTGCTAGCCCCAGGGATGGAGCGTGAGAAAAGTGAAAGTGCTAGTTATTCAACTTTGTCCCACTCTTTGCAAGTCCATGGGCCATAGCCCACCAGGTTCCTCTGTCCATGGGATTCTCCAAGCAAGAATACTGGAGTGCATTGCCATTTCTTTCTCCAGGGGATCTTCCTGACCCAGGGATCAAACCCAGGTCTCCTACATTGCAGGTAGATTCTTCACCATCTGAGCCACCAGGGAAGCCCTGGAGCATTAGAAGGCGAGGATAATCAGCACATTCAGTCATGGACAGGAGACCCCAGCCAGTCCAATCAGAGGGCAATGAGACTTACTTCTCCCCTCTATATGCCTGAGTAATTCTGTAACCCCGGGGGTTTGTTACAAATGCAAATTCTTAGGTCCTACCCCAGATCTACTGAGTCAGTCTCTGAGTCAGAGCCCAGGAAACAAGCCCTCCAGGTAATTCTGATGAACTATCCAGTTTGAGAAGCGTTTCTCTACTTCATTCAATTTACAGATGGTTTAAAAAAACAAAACAAAAAGGCACAAAGAAGCAAGGTGATTTGCCCAAATTTATGCAGCCAAGCCAGGTCTCAAAGTAAACTGTGCTTCTACCCACATCATTTAAGAGGCATCTCCATGTTTTCATCAAACTGTAAAACAGCAACAGAAATCTCTTCTCACCTTGGAAGGTCCTCCCCTCCCCAGCCTCCAGGGATGAAAATAAATTTCACTTGCTCTGAGGTTATGTGAAGTGAAGCCTCGCTATTACTCACGTGTTTGTGTCCCTATCTCAGACTTGATGTCAGCTGCCCTCAAGAGACCTTGGAGTCGGTGAGGACCATGTACTGCCTGAGGAGGCAGGTCCATCTTTGGCCCCACCCTAGGGCATGCTGGGAGAGAGGTGGGTGCCATCCTTTCTGGGGTCAAGGTCCTGTTCTCTTGGCTGGCTCCTTCCAACTTGACCTGGACTCCGGTGTTGGTTCACCACCCAAGGCTCTGCTCCGTGTGTATGCGAGGGGAAGTGGGGGTGGGGGGCATGGCTGGTTCAAGGCCAATGTCACGGCTCCAGTCTGGAAGTCCAGGCATACCTAAGTCGTCTCTCGTGGCTCCCCAATGCCATATTAGGCTGCCCCCTCTGAAGGGTGGAATCTCTGACTCATCCTCCCCGTCCCCCCACACCCTCACACTCCTGCCAGTTTTGGCCAAGATTAGAATTCACTCAAATCTGTGGGTTCCAAGGTTTATGTGCTATTTCAGTTTGGCAAATGACTCGTCCTTGTTTCAAGTTAGAAAAAGAAGTCCTTTCCCAAAAGGAGTTTGGGGAGGATTTTCTGGGTGACCCAGTGGTTTGGGCAACTGAAAACGTGATGATTTCATTGCACGTGAATTAGAAAGAAGTTGACCACTTCTGAAATACATCCAAGTACACCCGGGGGTTAATAGATGAGAAGCAATGAGACCTTCTCATCAGAATGATAATCTGATCTACCCACCCTGAGTGTTCTTTAGGTTTCCAGCCCTGTGCTAGGTCCTCTCTGGGCATTTTATTAACCCACAACGCAATCCCAACAGGTAGGCAAACTTTCCCCATTTTAGAAATGAGAAAACTGAGGGTCAGAGAAGCCAAGTTCAGAACGTGCAGTCACATAGCTGAGAGGTGGCATTGGGACAGGACTGGTCTTGCCACTGTGATTGTCCTGATTCTTGGCAAGAGGCAGGGGTTTTGCTCTGCTCTCCAAGACAACCAGCTGTGTGGTCCCTACCCCTTTGATTTAGATTCGAAAGATTTGAAAAGTGAATCAGACAGGGTCCTAGGAATATGAGCAACAGATCAGGAAACTGAAAATGAGGGTCGGAATCAGGGAAACATAGACCAGCTGGGGCAGAAAGGCTGGAGTGTGGCTGCTCTGAGAGTCTTGGCAGAGGATAGAAGTTCCGACCAACGTGCTGCCACTGGAACAAGGACCATTTCCTACTTTTTGTTCCTCTGTTCACGATTCAGATTCCACGAAAAGCTGCATGGTGGGCTCCCTCAGGCTCAGGTGCCATCTGAGCTGGGGAAGGCGGGGCATCTTGAATGACCCTTGCATCACACAGCTTGCAAATTTCCAAAAGAAAACCAGGATGCCATTCCTGAGACAAAGGAGGAGAGCAGGTGTTGGACTGGCTGCCAGAAAGGCAGAAACACACACCACGCCAGTGTTGGTGTGGGACCCAGACAGCCCTTGGCCCTCTGGCTGTGGGCTGAGTCTTTTTTTTTTGTCCTCCCACTAACATCTCCAGGCCTGGATGCATTTCTAAGTCTGGTAACCTGAAGACGACACAGGCCTGGTGGCTCAGGCGGTAAAGTCCCCCTGCAATTCAGGAGACCTGGGTTCAATCCCTGGGTCAGGAAGATTCCCTAGAGGTGGGCATGGCAACCCACGCCAGTATTCTTGCCTGGAGAATCCCATGGACAGTGGAGCCATGCGGTTGCCAAGAGTCGGACATAACTGAGTGACTAACACACAAACCTGAAGACCTTGTGTCCAGGCTGACTGTGCATCCTGAAAGGTGGCTTTGAGAGATGGGCCATTTGTGATGATGTTGAGAGATGACAGCCTGATACAGCTCAGGCTCCTCCTTCAGAGCACAGCCCCTGACCTGCCTAAGCTGCGCCCCAGGGGTCTGTGATGGTGGAGGGGGTGATAGGGTCATGCACACCGATTATGAGAACTCCCTGTCACTCTGCAAACTTTGAAGCTCTGGGGCAGAAAGGGCCGGGAGATGATGAGTTGGGGGGTGGAACAAAATAATTCCCCCTAGCCTGCCAAGAAACACTGCCAGGATGGACAGGGAGGAAGACAGGCGGAGCGGGGCTTAGAGGTGACTCATGCCAAACCTTTGACTTTAAGAGCGAGACTGAGGCTGGAGAGGGGAAGACAGCACCCGAGGTGGTAACTCAGGCTCCTCCTCTGCTCTGGCCACGCCCCTCGCAGTCTGTCTCCCTGCCACCGTGACCAAGTACTGACTGTGGGCACTCAGTGGGTGCACTGGGACTCATGAACCTACTTCTGCCACCAAGGGAGTTTATTGCCCACAGCAGGGTAAGCAGAGAAGTGAAAAATCACCATGAGGCCGGAGGAGATGGGTTTTACTTCCAGGACTCAGGGGGCACCTCTCTGGCCTCTGATGGCCCCCAAACCTTGCCTCTTTGTCATAAGAAACATAGTGAAGCTGTGAATAATTGAAAGAGACAGTATCTGTAGAAGAGGGCGGTGGGGAGTTGGTGTGTGTGACTGTGCAAACACGCGTCATGTGACTGAAGTCTGGCTCATTTCTCTTTCTCTTCCTCCTTGTCAGGTGATGCTGGGAGCTGGGGTTATAGGTTGGGTACTTGCTCCCAGGATGAGATGGATGATTATCATGCTTTCTGTGGTCTCATGTGTTCCCATGTTCTCGGATTGGCCAGAGCTTTTCAGAATGAAGAAGTAAAAAATTTCCTGGTGTTGGCGTTCCCACCTGGGCCTTGGCTGCTCTTGTCTGGAAGCTCAATTTCTTTTGTCTACACCTGTTCTACCTTCACACTGGTCCTTTAAGTCCCAGCTCAAAGGCCTGCTCACGCTTCTCCATCAGAAGCCTTTTCTGCATCTCAGTCCCAGGGGCCTACTCTCTGCAGAATCCAGGTGACGTGCTCAGGGCCTGCTCATGGTTTGACTCTTCAGTAGGGCCACCTGCTTGGGCGTCCCAGGCAGCTCAGTGGTTAAAGATTCTGCCTGCCATGCAGGAGGTGCAGGAGATGTGGGCTTGATCCCTGGGTCGGGAAGATTCACTGGAGGAGAGCCTGGCAACCCACTCCAGTATTCTTGCTTGGAGAACCCCATGCACAGAGGAGCCTGAAGGACTATAGTCCGTGGGTCGTAGAGAGTCAGACACGACTGAAGCAACTAGCAGACATGTGTGTATGGGGCCATCTGCTTACAGTGAGGATGAATGATTAATTGAACCCTGTCTCAGCTGGACCCCCGGTGTTTGCCCACCTGCCTTTTCTTTATAGGTGCACCCCCAAATACCTCCTGCCCAGAAATGCTTTACACACTTGCCAAATAAATATCTTGGTTCCATTCTGGGGCCACAAAATCATTAAGAGTAGAAATCATTCCTTTGCTGAAGTGGAATTTGGCAAGCATGTAGTGGCCGTGGCTGCATGGCAGATGTAAATTTGAATTTCAAGCCCCAGATCTCGCCTGTGTGACACTGGGCCAGCTACTGAACTTCAGTAAGCCTTAGTTTGCATGCATGCATGCTAAGTCACTCGAGTCGTATTTGACTCTTTGTGACCCTATGGACTGTAGCCTACCAGGCTCCTCTGTCCATGGGGATTCTCCAAGGCAAGAATACTGGAGTGGGTTGCCATGCCCTCCTCCAGAGGATCTTCCCGACCCAGGGATCAAGGCTGCATCTCCTACATCTCCTGCATTGGCAGGCAGGTTATATACCACTAGTGCCACCTGGAAAGCTCAAGCCTTAATTTACTGATCTGTAAAATGGACAGAATTCTGGTGTGTATCTCACTGGAAGAATGTGAGAATCAAGAGTACAAATATTAAAGTGTTAGGTAAACCNAGACTTGCCTGTTCAGCTCTTGCAATCATGTTCTAGGTCTTTGCAATAAATATATATCCCCTATTGTTACTGTTTCTCCACTTGACCCTAGCTGATACAAACATCTACTAGGAAGAGTAAAGAGTTGAGATTCTAAAACTATTCTTAATTGCTATAATTAAAAAAAAAAAGTAAACAAAAAGTTGATTCAGGGAAAAGGGAGGAGGGGACAAAATAGCAAATCATTAAGTGCTCCAAATGGGAAAATTACAAAGTTTAAATTAACAGAAATCACATTTAGTTCATAAAATGCTTTATGTACTTTAATGCAATTCAGAGTTATGTGGCATTTATAAAATGGTCTTAAGGAATGTATAAGAATTCTTTCAAAATAAGTTCATTCCAATCCCGAAGACAGGCAATGCCAAAGAATGCTCAAACTATGACACAATTGTCCTCATCTCACATGCTAGCAAAGTAATGCTCAAAATTCTCCACACCAGGCTTCAGCAGTACATGAACCATGAACTTCCAGATGTTCAAGCTGGCTTTAGAAAAGGCAGAGAAACCAGAGATCAAATTGCCANTTCAAGAGGTGGTGAGGTTTTTATTATCAGACAGGTTTGCACAAGACCTGGATGAATCCACCTTTCAATGAAGTTAAAGATTCTTGCTGATGATGGGTAACTGGCCTGAAGAGCCACTAGCCTTCTAGAATTTCACAGACCTACAACTCTGAAAGATAGGTAACTCACTGTGACTTTTGGGAAAGAACTGGAGGGGTGATCTAACATTTGTTAAGGTTTTTGAGTCAGACAGTTCTAAGTTTGAATCCTGGCTCTCTCACATATAAGCTAGAAACTCCTTCACCTTTTGATCTTCATTTTCCTTCATTCATAAAAGTCACTATCTCGCCAGGTGTCCATACAGATTAAATGAGATAATGTATCTACAGTGCCTGAATACCAGTTCTGCCCTTCAGCAAGGCTGCAGCCCTTGGGCTCACATCTTAATAAAAAACAGAAAGTACTGATAACAGGTGTTTGGAAAGTCCGCGTGCTAACACCAGCTGGTTCCCCACAGGGAGTCTTCATTTTCTGAGACATGCTTTTAAAACAGCAATTCTCCTCTAGCACTATCCAAGGAAACAGTTTACCTGCTAATTTTTTAAAGGCCAGCTTTTGTGAAAAGGGCCAAATGGAGTCCAGAGCAAAACAAGGTCTCCACCCTGCAATGGTGGGGCTCGACAGGAACATGCCAGAAGGGTTATTTCAGGGTCTGGAGTACACTGATCAACTAAATGGCCTGAGAACCCCAGTTTCCCTTCTCCACTTTGAAATTGTCTGTGAAATTGTCACATGTTCTAGCCAAGCCTAGGAGGCTTCCCTTTTGGATCAGTGGTAAAAGAATCTACCTGCAGTGTAGGAGCCACAGAAAACCTGGGTTTGATCTCTGAGTTGGGAAGATCCCCTGGAGAAGGGCATGGCAACCCACTACAGTATTCTTACCTGGAGAATCCCACGGACAGAGGAGCCTGGCGGGCTATAGGATATAGAGTCACAAAAAGTCAGAAACGACTGAAGCGACTTAACATGCGCCCAGGAAAAGTCAGCCCTGCAGGCTGCCCTTGGGGTCATAAACTTTGAAGCACACTGATGTGCAATGTGACCTCATAGCTCACTTCGTGCATCCTTCTACCTCACTGTCTGAGCCACTAAAGCACTCCATGCCTCAAGAGGGTCCAAGGCAAGGAGAGGGACCACAGGGGTGTATGGGGAATCGAGTGGTAAGAGTGGAATGGGATTCTGACTGGGTGTTGAGGGGTTTACTCATTTCTGTATCCCCAAGTTCCACAGCAGTGCCCAGAAGACAGCAGAGTCAGCCAGTGACTTTTCTTTTTTTTTTTTTAATTTTTATTTTTTTTTTTTACTTTATTTTACTTTACAATACTCTGTTGGCTTTGCCATACATCGACATGAATCCACCACAGGTAGCCAGTGACTTTTCAAGTGATCTGAGTAGAGCAGGTTCAGTTCAGTTCAGTTCCTCAGTAGTGTCCGACTCTTTGCGACCCCATGAACCACAGCATGCCAGGACTCCCTGTCCATCATCAGCTCCTGGAGTTTTACTCAAACTCATGCCCATTGAGTTGGTGATGCCATCTAACCATCTCATCCTCTGTCATCCCCTTCTCCTCCTGCTTTCAGTATTTCCCAGCATCAGGGTCTTTTCCAATGAGTCAGCTCTTCACATCAGGTGGNCTGAAGGAAAAACAGGGGAGGAAAGAGAAGTGACTGGAAGGCTATTGACAAGCCCCCTGAGGTCTGCACAACACACATCTCTTTCCTAATCCGTTCAGGGGAGCTTCAATTTCTTCTGTGAAAGGGTAATCAGAACACATGCCTATGTCCAAAAAGTAGGCAGGATATTCAAAACTAAAATATCAGAATAACAAAAATCTGATTCAGGTTTGATACTTTTAAAAAATGTATTTTTTTTCTTATTTTTTTCCCCAGCACAACCAGGATGTCATAAAAGGCAATACTCATGATTTTGTGAGATAACTTAGAATCATCACAAAGTTTAACTCTATGTTAAAATCATTTTGTATCATTGATACTTTATCATCATATCCCTCTGCCAATATGGTGCTATTTTCACCCAATAACAAAGAAGTTAAATTAATATGGGAATAATTATATGCTGGGAAAGACAGCGGTACTAATAATAATCACATCTTCAGTACACTCTGAATAAGAACTAAACTGCCAAAAATTACTACCTCCGAAACTAGTGTTGTTAATAATTATTGCCATTGAAAGAGAAAATTCCAGGGTGCATATCCATATTTATTTCAAACTGTCTTGTGAGTCATTAAGTCTTGCTCATGTGAACATGAGATACTATAAGAAGTAACTGAAGTTTAACATGTTGCTAGCATTTTGTAACTAACAGTCCCAGAAATGCAGATAGCTGATATTGTCCTTCGAGGTGATTAATGCTTAGGCATAGCAAAGACTCATAACTGTCATTCATATTTTTACCAGCACTTTATTGTTCAGAAAGGTTGTAAATGCCAATACTGCTTTACCCCAGGAAGTAGAAATCATGCATTTATTAGAATTCCTTAGCGGGCTTTATGGTCAACAGATGACTCGTGAATTATTCATAGGTGTAATATGATAAACTGTTGCCGAACCTCCGACCTGGTTTTATTCACAGCCAGGAGCTTCATCCATGCAGACAGCACAGAATACTTGCCGTAAGGAATGAGTAAGAATTTCTTTTCAAAACCAGCTTGCTATTGCTTGTGTCCCCAGAACCTTGATGGTCCAGATCTTTCTTGTAAATATGATGGATTCCCTTTGAACTTCCTCTGCAATGAATTTTTAAGATGTTTCCATGTGGCTTTCTATTTGACATGATCTAAATCATCCTGACATACAAAGCATAGTAATCTATACTATCTATAGATGCACTACTATCTGTACTATTATAGTTATATATCCTCTTTTACAATCCTAAATACCATAGAGAAGAGAAATTACATATGTGGGCACATTTATGATATCACAATGCTATTATTACCGGCCTAATACTCACAGTTTTATGAACTCACTTCAAAGGCAGCAACAGCAAAGTCAGGTAATGTGCATTAGTCTCACCTTCTCCCCACTGATGTCAAACTTGGGAGCCATTTTCTTTGTCTCTAAATTCTCCACCATGAGGTAGGTAGGAGGGGAAAGGAATTCAAGTCGGGGTAGTGTACCAATGTTCTTTTTTATTCAGGCAGATAGGTAGGGAAAAGTGAAAATGTATGGTCATCAGGAGCACCTAGAAGAGATGGGAGTTTTGTCTTATCAGAGTTGAGGTCAGACCCAGGTGTTCCGCACTGCAGGCAGATTCTTCACTGTCTGAGCCACCAGGGAAGCCCAGGTTAATGTACACAGTATATATAAATATATACTATATGTAAGATGCTATCAGTCAGTTCAGTTCAGTCGCTCAGTTGTGTCCGACTCTGTGACCCCATGAATCGCAGCACGCCAGGCCTCCCTGTCCATCACCAACTCCCAGAGTTCACTCAGACTCACGTCCATCGAGTCCGTGATGCCATCCAGCCATCTCATCCTCGGTCGTCCCCTTCTCCTCCTGCCCCCAATCCCTCCCAGCATCAGAGTCTTTTCCAATGAGTCAACTCTTCGCATGAAGTGACCAAA